>FXXK01000504.1:19256-32358 GCA_900184695.1 Betula pendula | reverse complement strand
GAATTTTTGAAAAATCAAAGAGCATGAATGCTCTACTCTTGTTAGGAGGACACGTACCCTCTCCCTTACAACCTCCCTTCTTTGCTTTGCTTTTTTTTTTTTTTTTTTTAAAAGGAAAGGTCAAAGGAACCAGATATACGATCATCCCTTTGCTCTTTATTAGAGAACGCGCACTTTTAAGAGCAAATAGCAAATTCAGCAAATAACAGTCAAACTTTTCAAACCAATAAATTTACTACATAGTGACTTATCTGCCAAGCCACTAGAAGAACATGTCTTCTCCTTTCTTGTCTCATTCTCAATGCCTTCCAGCTCACTTCATATCACCGAACATAAATATTTTAGGAGAACATGTTGCAGGGTGGCAGCGTCCTTTTCTTCTTTTTAGCTGTCTCCTACACATGCTAAGTTCAGGTGAAGAGACTAACATGCCCCTAACTTTATGAGGTGAGCTAGCATAAAGATGGGCCCTCCAGCAGGGGTCATTTTGTCAAGCACGATTGATAAGTGGATAAAATACAATAAAAGAGATAGGGATGCGAGAAATATACAGTAACTTTGACATGGGGAGGTCTTTTTCTGACACTAGCATTTATTGCACGGATTTTTTTATCTCTTTGTACTTCCCTCTTCTTCTTCCTCCTACTTTTTCATGCGCGCATGAACCTCGTCTTCAATGTCTTCTTGTCTGAACTGCTGCTGAAGCCATTTTTTGTTGTTTTTTGCTGATGAAAGAACAATTTTGAGAGATGAGAAACTGTCGTTCCCACAAACGGCGCCAAACTGTTGGTGCTATTTTTAGGTCGTCTTCTTCAATGAGCCGACGACCCCAACAGTCACTTTATGGTTGAGTTGTGCTCTTCTGATCACACATGCTTTCCAGAATCTCCCTTCTCCTCACTTTATTATCATCATCCGTACCATTTGTAGATCGTCGTGCTCAAGAATGCATCACCAGGATCCAAAGCGGCAGAAACTCTGGGAGCCGATCCTATTTGGCCTGAAATGAATGTGTACCCTCTTTTGGTACCCATTTGCTCATTTAACCTCGCCGATCACCGCCACTGGGTGGTGATGCTCTGCTGCATCTTTCTGGAACCCAGCAAGCACTGATTGAATTCTCTCTGACTCTTCTCGCTGGCTTCTTTTAATTCAAAATTGGAGAACCTCTTTCTCCTTTTTCCGAGTTGTGTGGGGTAGTGGCAATTAAGAAATCACATGGGCTGCTGTTAAGCCTTCGGGTGTCCCTGCAAAAGAGCTCACAAACTTTTTTCTTTTTCTTTTTTTTTGGTGAGATTCTGCAATCACGCTTACGGCAAGGTTGTCTTTCCTCTATTTGAAAATACATGTTAAAGAAGCAAGAGAACAAAACAGAGGAAATAGAATTTAATTCTCCAAAAAAGCTCTCAGTGTTTTACCTGCTGCGTCTTTTACTGGCAGCCACGTACCTTTTGCCATTTTCCATTGCTGTGCACAACAACAGTCTAGCTAGGAATTGTGGCCACTCACTAAATAACATATCCATACCACAAATATATGATGATCAAAAACATATATGTGAGGAATTCAAGAAAACCGGAAATAATCAAGTTAAACATCAAAATATGAATTGTAGCAAGACAAATTGAAACCTTAAAGAGACATGATTGGGGCTTCAATCGAGCCCTAACTAAAGTATTAGCTACACATATTTCGGATGAAAACTATCCTCATAAGAAAATAACAAAGAAAAACTAAGAAAAACCCTTCTTTGAAGCATTTGATTCTTCTCTTCAAACTTGTGTGTTTGTTTTGGAGGACTTAGGGAAGTATTGATAAAGTTTAGGAACAACCCTAGTCAATTTTGTACACCTTAGAAAGTCCAAAATCGAGTTGGAGTAGGTTTAGGATATTTCCAAATCGAGTTCTACCGACTTTACTGTTTAGTGCACAAAGTGGCTCGAGCTAAATATAGATACGGCTCGAGCTAAATATGGATATGGCTCGAGCTAAATATGAATATGGCCCGAGCAAAATTCTTCAGCTTTTCTCCAACATCTCTTTCGAGCCCGGAACTTGATGGAATTGAGTGTCTTTCTTCCAAAACCTACAAAATAAGGGAAAAACACAAAAAGAACACAAAACATCATATTATAATGAAACTAAGAAATTAACATATGTAAATTAAGGGACTTGAATGTGTAACATTCAACACTTATCACACCCCCAAACTTACATATTGCTAGTCCCTTAGCAATACAAAAATGAAAATAAATGACAACTACTCTACCTCCTCTGTCGTGGGAAACACGATTGCATTTAGAGTATGCAACAAGCCTTTTAAACCCCTAGGCATCCCTAATAGGACGAGTGAAGTATCGTGAGGGTTTAACAGGAATGATACCCACAAACATTATGCACAATTCATATTATCTCCAAGACTAAAATATCACAAACAACCATGATTCTCATTCATTAGCAAGCTTAAAAGGTTAAACTCCATCTTCAAAATGAATTTGGAATTTCAAAGTCTAACCACTCACAAATGACAAGCTGAGATTTCACAAGTTCAATTCAGTGTAAAGTGAACCAACACATAATCATGATTCTTCAAATTAATTCTGATGTGCAATGACTCAATATCTCAAAGTTGACTAGGGTCCCCATTGGATTGAATAATCATGGCTTTTTTTTTTTTGGGTTAGGTTGTGCAATGCCCAGTTCTCTTAAGCTTTCTAATTGACCCTTTTAGCAAGTATTAACTCGAGTAAAAAAGGCTATAGAACTAAACTAGCCATAACTTCAACCAATTCAAAGTTCTCACCTTTTGACGTGAACATTCATTGCTTAGTGAGGCAAAAAGTCCAGTTACTTAGTGAAAACTTCGAAAACGGTCTCTACTTCACCCAATCCAAAATTCTCATCTTTTGACGTGAACATTCATTACTTAGTGAGGCAAGAAGTCTAGTTACTTAGTGAAAATTTTGAAAATGGTTTTTTTTTTTTTAATAATTATGCCAAGGTATTTGTCCAGCAAGTCACCCAGCTTCACCCAAGACATTGAAAGCATACACAATCAGGTTCACGTGTCATACCTCACAAACTATGTGCTAATGTGCTTGTGGCATTTTGAATTTAAACAAGTGAATGCTCAGATGCCAAAGGTAAGCAACAAGACCTAGAATCCTAATCATATGATCATGTGTTCAACATTCTAAGCTCGCCAATGAAATTCAAATCATAGTTCCAGATCAACCAAATTCTTAAGAATAACAAGAATATAAATTTTTTTTTTCAAAAAATATGGACAAAGTGTGTGTGTTTCTTCCTTACCCCCAAACTTGAGTTACACATTGTCCTCAATGTATAGAGAAAATGAAAAGATCATACCAAGGAGATGAGAAAATTGGTTGGACTAGGTATGGCTCATAGCATACCCCTAAACTTGAATGTAAGCACATTTGTCCTAAAAAATAAAACAAAGGAAAACTAAAAACAAAATAGAACTAACAACAATCAACAGAAAATGAAACAAATAATGAAAAACAAAACAGAAAATTTTAAAGGATATGGCTCTTTAGTGCATGAGGTGGCCTTAGTACCACTGATTTGTTCTTGGGTTACCTCCCAAGTAGTGCTAAGTTTATTGTCTTCAACCAAACTGTGTGACTCTCAAGTAATATGCTGGACAGATTGGAGGGTCACATCGTCATCCCTGAACTTAACACCCATCTCTATGTAGGGCCTCACCTGGGTGTCCATGCACCTTGAAAGTTTAATTCTTTTCTTTGCAATAGGCCTCCACAGCTCCATGAGGAAAAACTTTTGTAACATCATAAGGACCATACCACCGAGACTTTAGCTTATTAAGAAAGAGTATTAATTCTGAATTGTAGATCAACACCTTTTGTCCCACATAAAAATCCTTCTTGACAAGCTGCTTATTAGGATATTTCGTGATTCTTTCCTTACACAGCTCATCATTTTCATATCCACCATGCTTCAACTCCAAATCTGATGCCCTACCAATAGAAGAATCAAGAGTAGTGTTAGTAAGCACAAGAGTCTCAAAGGGAAGTGTGTACCTTCTTAGATGAGGTGCAGAAACCTCAAGGGAGTGCGTGGCATCAATGATGTCGATAATACGTTCATGCTTCGGCTCTGTGAGGTTATGAGTCATGGCAACCTCCAAGGGATCAATGCTATGTACTTGCAAAATTTCTTTACCAATACTTTGGACTACATCAATATTGAAACACTCATGATTCTCTTGTGGCAACTTTATTGCATCAAATACCATAAACTCAACCTTTTCCCCATTTACTTCCATGCTTATAATACCCTTTTTAACACATATGTTAGTATCAACAATGCTCATAAAGGATCTTCCTAAAATAATGGGTAAGGACGATGGCATGAGAGATTCTTCCATATCTAGGACAACAAAATCAACAGGCACAATAAATTTATCTACCTCGACCAAGACATTTTCTAAAATACCTCTCAGTCGCTTGATGCTTCTGTCGGCCAATTGCAATGTGATTGAGGTTGGTTGAAGTTCCCCCAAACTCAATTTCTCATAAACCTCATAAGGTAGTAAATTGATACTTGCCCCAAGTCTAACAAAGCACGGTCAAAGAGTTTGTCACCAATCCTGCATGGGATAGTAAAACTACCTGGATCTTTTAGCTTAGGTGGTAACTTTCTTAACAAAACTGCACTTATCTCCTCGGTTAATGCAACTTGCTCATGCTCCTGAAACTTTCTCTTGTTAGTACAACAATCCTTTAAGAACTTCACATAAGATGGAATCTGTTTAATTGCATCAAGTAAAGGAATATTGATTTCAACTTTCTTTAAAATTTCAAAAACATCCAGCAATTGTTTTTATTTCTTGGGCTTCACTAACCTTTGAGGAAAGGGTGGCAATTTCACATACTCCCTCTCAATTACCTTTTTGGAGGTTGTGGCTTTTGTTGGAGGTGCTTCTACTTCCTTTTCTGTTCCCACCTTGTTATAAATGACCTTACTACTCTTAAGAGATATCACAGCATTGACCTGCTCATGTCCTCTTGGATTGGGTATTGTTTGGGATGAAAATTCACCCCTCTTTCTCTCGCTCATCTCCTTGGCCATCTGGCCCACTTGTGTTTCCAATTTTTGAATGGCCTGGCTAGTTGTTGCTTCCAATTTTGAATAGACAGACTAGTCTGAGCATTAGTCTGTTGTTGTGCAGTTATGAATTGAAATATTGCCCCTTCAAGATCATTCTTTTTCTGCTCCAGATTGGGTTGCATCCCTTGTGGTAGAGTCTGATAATTATTCCCCTGCTGGAAATTTCTTTGCTGCCCTTGTGGATTCTGCACATTCAGATTATTACTCCATGAAAAATTGGAGTGGTTTTGCCATCCTGCATTGTATATGTTGGAGAATGGGTTGTTCTTTGGAGGATAATTATTCTGACCCACATAATTTGCTTGCTCTTGATCTGTGAATGAAGACATTGGACAAATCTCAGTGGTATGGTCAGAATGGGAACATATGGCACATACCTCAACTTGTGCAATCTGCTGAATGGGAGAGATGTTCTGGGAAGTCATGGCTTTCACTAGCATATCCAATTTCCTCTCCATGGTCATCATCTGATTCTGAACTCCGTTGTTAATATTGCCTCCCTCGAGATGAAAATTGTTGGGAATTCTCGCTCAAAGTTTCAAAGAGCTCTATGGCTTCTTCACTACTTTTCTCCATCAGCATGCCCCCACAAGCTGACTCTACAAGACTTTTGTTAGAATTATCTAAACCTTCATAGAATGCTTGTACCTGATCTTCTTGAGATAAGTTGTGATGTGGGCATTTGAGAAGTAACTCATTGAAGTGCTCCCATGCCTCGAAGAAAAGGTCTCCATCTTTTTGTTGGAAGGTCTAAATCTCCCTCCTCAATTGTCTTGTCCTTTGGGCTGGAAAGAATTTCTTTAAAAAATTTGTGGCCAACTCTTCCCAATTGTTAATAGAACCTGCAGCCAAAGAGTTCAACCACAACTTAGCATTATCTTTTAATGAAAAGGGAAGAGGATTAACCTGATATGTTCTTGAGTTAAGCCATGAATGTTTTGCGTCTTGCAAAGATCAAAGAAATCTCTTATGTGCAACTATGGATCCTCGGAGGATGTGCCTCTCAAATGTGGCAGCATATTGAGTAAATGAGGAGATAAATTGAAGCTACCTTGTGCATTTGGCTAGTAGGCAATGCATGACGGCTGAGTAAGATTTTGTGGAATAAAAGAGCTTTTCATTGGCCTCCTTACCGGTGGATTTGCCATGATTTCTTTGGCCATCTCTTCTTCAACTTCCGATTTTCTTCTGTCTCGGAGTTGTCTCTTTGCCTTCGAGGTTGGCGAGTAGTACGTTCGATCTCTGGATTGTATGAAATAACGGCTAAATTCTGAGATCGACGACCTTGCATGTGAAAATTTGGTTTCTAAAGTGTGTAGCAGCTTCAGTGCTACTGTCTGAGAAGAAGCGCTTGAGCTCTCTGTTAAAAATGCTCGAGCCAAGTAATGCGCTTGAGCCCTCTGAATGGTGCGCTCGATCCTCCTTAGAACAGAACAGAAAACCAGAAACTAAAACAAAAGTCAGATTTTTTTTAGATGAAAATTAACAATAATGACGAAAGTAAAAGGAAAAAATTTTAAACATAATTTTAACGCAATCCCCGGCAACGGCGCCAAAAACTTGTACAAATATCCACCTAAATAAATAGGAGAATAAATGCACATTTTACTCACAAGTGCACAAGATCAAAACGATAGTATAGACGATAAATACGAGATCATTTCCACGAGTATTGATAAAATATGTTTAAAAAGCAATTCTTAAGAAAATATCTTAAATGAGATGAGATAAAAATATTGAATTAAAATAATAAGCATAAAGGGTAGGGCATCGATACCCACCGCTAATCATACTCAATTAAGAACACAATAAGCACAATGCTACAATCATCTCACGATACTCAATGTTTGCCAGCGTAAAGGCATGGCATCTACTCCTTAGGCTATTGATCTCCCTAAGCAACGAATTAGGTATAGCATCTACTCTAATTCTTTTCTTTCTCAAAGGATTTAGCATGTGACGACCTGATTCATAATTACACTGTAGCTATATTTTTTTGTTGTTGAAAACATACAGTAATCATGAATCGGACCGATTGTCACAGGGTGATAGAAAACACCTGTCATACATGTATATTACAACTGTTGGGACAGTTTCCAACTCCGGCTGTACGGTAACCTGAGAACAAAGAAAAAGTTAGACACAAGAGCTTGCCGGGGGCTACCGGCGGGGGATAGCTCCGATGCCTAAGTCAGTATATTTCAGAATATCTTATCGGAGAGAACTTGGAAGTATTTTTTAGGTTTTTCGTGTTACGTACCTTGCACCGAACCTAGACCCGCTTCTTATATAGTGGTGGGTTCCCCGAGGCTCATAAATGAACTTCTGTTGTGGGGCCCTAAGTTCCTTATTGTCTTCTATGCCCATAAGGTCTATTAATTATGCTCCCAGTGTCACACGAAGGCAAGTCCACATCTTATATCCCTTGTCCGCTTGTCCTCAATCATATCGTGTGGGGCAGGTATGCCTCGAAAACATGCGGGAACAGCAATCAAGGTCGGCCGTCATAAATGTTAGCCATAAATGAGCCTTGTCCTGTCTTCATCAAGAATCATTACGTCCTTCGTTGGAGCCGAACCTTGGATGCGAAGTGAAGGTCGGTGCGCTAACCGACCTTATCGATGGGTTCGGCAAACATGTGTGCAGGTTCGGTTTCCTGGTAGATGGGCCGTTTCCAAGAGGAGGGGATATGGGCCGCCATAATCGTGCAGGCCCAATCCCCAACAGTTACCCCCTAAAATTTCTCACGCCGAGTGGTGAAAAAGGCGGGAAAATTTTACCATACCTTGGAAATGAACCGTCTCCTGCGGAGATGTTGGATGACGTGCTACCCGAGGCGTCACTACACGTGTTTTGATTTCGTCCACATCTTTTTTGGAGGTATCCGGTTATGACGCGTGTATATAGGTTTCGAGGAGGATCTCCTCTTATCTTTGTCGCCAAGGATCCCTAGCCGTCACGGTTAATTCTTCAAAGATTTTTCACAGTAGCTGACCGCCAACGCCTTTCGCTTTCAATCCAGTGTTTTCTGTCAAACGCGATGCCTAAGAGACCTTCGAAATCATCAAATTTCAAGACCCCCAAAGTCTTCTAAGCGGATGCTTTGGGGGCCCCTGAAACCTGGCGGAGCTCCTTAAGACCGAAGGACGCCGAGCGGTTAAGAAAAACTTATGAGATTCCCGACGGAGTGAAGATTCGGATTCCGGGACTCAATGATAGCATTTTCGGAAATACTTTAGAGCACGAAGTGTGCATCTATGAGAAAGCCCTTATGGCCGGATTAAGGCTTCCGTTTTCTCAGGTGGCCCGTGAAATATTGCACATCTTGGAGATGGCGCCAACAGAGCTGAAGGCACGCCTGGCGGCNGGACGCCGAGCGGTTAAGAAAAACTTATGAGATTCCCGACGGAGTGAAGATTCGGATTCCGGGACTCAATGATAGCATTTTCGGAAATACTTTAGAGCACGAAGTGTGCATCTATGAGAAAGCCCTTATGGCCGGATTAAGGCTTCCGTTTTCTCAGGTGGCCCGTGAAATATTGCACATCTTGGAGATGGCGCCAACAGAGCTGAAGGCACGCCTGGCGGCATGTGGTGGCCTGCAGCGTAGCATGGCCGATGGTCTTGGGAGACGGCCAGCAACTGACCGCCTCGGAGTTTTTGAACTTATTCAGTCCGGTGAAGTATGGTTACACATGGACCTTACAGGGTCTGGAGCGGAAGTTCTTTTCTGCTCCAACCACATGGCAGAGCAACCCTCGTTTCGAGACATCTTTCTTTTTTGTCTCTGGCTTGGGATGGGAGCTTCCTCCCATTTTATGGGACCGCCCGCCGGAGGCTCGGGTTCCTCGCCACTAGGGGGACTCGAAATCGAAACGGGGGTTTCAGAAGCCGAAGTTGACGGCCGCCCAGCAGGACAGAGTTGACCGGATGGTGGCCTGGTCCACGGTGAGCGTGGATGCGGAGGGAGAAGATTCGAACTTGGGGTTTCTGCTTCGCCCCGCCAATTTGTAGAAGTACTTGGGCTTTTCTGTGCATAGATGTGGTGGAATGGCCCATATTCCAGAAATGCTCTTCCCTTCGAAGAAGAAAGGGAAAGCGTAGGGCACGCCCAGGCGAACGAGGTCAAAAGGGCCGAGCCATGACCCGGTGAAGGAGGCCGAACCTTCATCCTCTTCCGAAGAAGGGTCGGTCTCTCCCTCTCTGTCTACTGAGGGGGACTCGCCGAGAGGGGATGCCCCCCAAGTTGTGGAAAGCCCAATTGTCCTTCACGACAGCCGGGACGACGATGAGGACAACGTTCCTCTTATGGCGAGGACTCGGGTTCTCAAGAGAAAAGTTGTGGAGCCCTCGGGGGAGGAGGAGGCGGACTCTTCTCCACTCTCCAATGAGGGGGGAGCGGAGAGTCCCACATATTCTGAGTTCATCAAGATGTACCCCCCCACAAAAAGGGCCCGAGGCGTCGTCGTCCTCTTCGAGGGAGAAGGTTCGGTGCCACCGACCGAAGCTATCCCTTCTACTTAAGGTGATGAGGATAAGGCGTCTTCACCATCCATTCCTCCTTCAGCGGCGGGTGTGGAGCCGACCCTCGAACTGGCAGAGGTCGGTCTCATGGAAACTTCGGAAAGAGCTGAGGCCGAAGCTATCATGACCGAACCGGTTTTTATTTCCGAAGTTGAGGGCATAATAGCGCCGGCCGATCAGGAGAAGGTCGAAGCGATCACGACCAAACCGATTTTTATTTCCGAAGTTGAGGGCATAATAGCTCCGGCCGATCAGGAGAAGGCCGAACCTGTCATAGCAGGTTCCACTTCGGCGATGGAGGCTGTTCCTCTCGAGGTTCAGGATTTTCTGGAGATCTCAAACGAACCCGAGCTTCCAGATTCTCAAGTCCCCCTCCCAGAAGGGGTCGAACCTCTTTCCGTCGACGTTAGTTCGAGCGAGGGAATCGCTGTTCCAGAGGTTCGGCACCAATCACAAGTCCGTAGCGAGCCCGAAGCTCCGGGCTCCGGAGTTGGAGAAGTGACTTCTGGCAGCAGTCCCGTATGGTGGGAGGTGGCCGGTTCCCAAGAAGATCCCATCCTTGGTCTCCGGCATCAAATCGAGGTGCGTTGCTACTTTATCGCTATTCGCTTCGGTTTCTATGAAATTTTGATTTCCTGTTGACTTTGTTTGCTTTCTCTTCTCTTTTTTGCAGGGTTCCCTGATCGCCGTAAATTCTCTTGATAAATATTTACATTCTAGCCAGGAGTCGCTCCTCGAATGGAAGAGGAAGTCGGAGGCTCAGGACGCGGGGAACTTGCGGCTGAGAAGTGTACCATTGCTGCCTTAAGGGCCAGGAATTTGGAGTTAGAAGAGAGATCGACCCACCATGATGCAGAGCTTTTCGATGCCCTGAAAAGGCAGGAGGTTTTGGAAGCGAAGTCCTCTGAATACGAGCAGCTTCGCTCGGCCGTAGATGTTGGGCAGGCGAGGATCGATGAGTTGACCTCTGATGTACTCCGGCTCGACGCGGCCAACTCCGGGCTCCGAAGTGAGGTGGCCGACCTTCGAGCTAAACTTGCGAGGTCAATGCAGTCGGAATCTGAGTTACAAGGTCGTTCGTCGTGGATGCAGGGGGTCATCGACGAACAGAAAGGGCTAATTGCGGGGTTTAAAGCAGAAGTTTCGGACTTATCTCGCAATCTCCGCTCCGTGGAGGCTGAGCGTAACTCTGCGCGGAAAGGGCTGGAAACCACCGAAGAGCAGCTTCTCTTGTTGGGAGAAAAGATGGCGGCATCGAAAAAGGCGATCGAAGAACTTCGAGATCAGGAAAAGGCCGCCACTCAACTGGCAGATCATATGGTGGCGAAGCACCGCGAGGCGAACCAGTTGGCTAGGAGGTACAAAGGCCAGCTTAACATGGTGCACATGATCAGGAACCGTACCTGGATCCACGGGTTCGAATGGGGATTCGAGACTCTCCGAGCAATGGCGGTAGATGAGAAGTTGAAACCAAAAGTGCTGACCATCAAGATCGAAGATGTTCGGCCCGACCCACGGGCCTTGGGTGAGCTTCGGTTGATTGGGGCGGAGGAGCTTCCGGATGCTCGTTCTATGTGATCTATTCCCCCTCCCATTGCCAGGGCTCGGCTAGCGGTTAGAGGCGAACCTGGGGCCAGACCGAGCAATGTATCGAGGGCTGGGGATGAGTCCGGTTCCAGTGCCGGCGGCGAACGGGGCGCCGAACCCCCTACAGGACCCCCTACTAATAGGAGCGCGCCTTCTTCGTAGTTGTATTTCATATTTTGTTCGTTTGCTGTTGTGTATTATTTTTTATTTTGAAAAAGACTAAGTTTGACCTTCATAATAAGATTCTTTGGCTCTGTTGCATCATCTAATCTTGCTTGTCGTCTTTAGGCGGTAATGATTTAGCATGTCGTCCAGGTACTTTCGTGTTTGACCTGGACAAGACGTCATTCAGTTTTCCATTTCGGGAAATCTGAAGGGTCTCGCTCTGGGACCTTGGTAATAGTGAACTGCGCATGGAACGGTGCGGCTTCCCAAGAGGCGCGCCTGTTGGGTTCTCCGGTTTGGTGCGCCTATTTAAGGGGAGCCGGCACGACCATTTCTTCCAACAATCCTTTCTGGTTGCCCTCCATTATTCGCTGTAGATACGCTTCTTCTAGAGACCCTCATTCTATATGGACCCGTGAGGAAGCACATCGGAGGAGAAGGTCGGAGACTTCCCGGCACCCTGAGGCCCTAGTGCTCCGCCAAAGAGCAGAGCGCCTCGGGGCCCCGGAAGCCATTGGTCCGCCCCACAGAGTAGTGGTTTTTGGACTCGTGAGTCCGTCAACCACTTCCCGGGTCCGCCGGACACTTCGACAGTGACCGTTCTTCCGCATTCAGGGTTAGTGCCTGGGTGGGTGGGAGGAAGGTGGACTGGCAGGGCCCTCGGCGACCCCGACTAGGGCAAGGGTGCCAGAAAGCCCGTTGGCTGCACAACGGGAGGAGCAGGCCCATGGGGGGACTGGGCCGGGGCCATCCAACACCGGGAGCTGAATATTCTTTCTCGGTGGAAGATCCCCGCACAGTGCGCCGGACGCCTAAGGAGGCCAAGGCCCACGACTTTCGCCAGGGGGTGCGACTCGGCCGCTTGGAGAACCGAGTGGCTTGTCTTGAGGCGGAGATTCGCCGTCTTGAAGGGCAGCTCTGTCCCTTGCGCGAAAAGTTATACAATCGGCGCATGAGGATAGGGGAGGAATATGGGTTGGAAGCCTATATCGCCGGTGGTTTCTCCACCGATGAAGATTAGAGGGGAAGCCTGCTTCACTCTCTTGTCCTTCCCCTCTAAACCCCAGTTTTTGTTTTCGTTAGGTTGACGACTCATGGATCGTCAATGTTGTAGCCCCTGATTGGGCGTTTTTCCTTTATTCTATTACGCTTAATGAAAGAGGCTTCGAGCTTTTTGTTTTTGCCTGTTGATTTCATTACGCACATTTCCCTTTCTTTTGTTTTTTTTTGAGTGATACGGGTCGTATTGCCCTGCTTTGCCCACATATAAATGCACTGCTTGTATATGTTTTTCAAATAATGGGCGGATATGAAAAGGTTTCATTTCACCTTATTTTGTTCGCACGTGTTGCAATCCTCTTTGTGTTCTGATGAGAGGTGCCGAACTTGTTCGGTTGAGATGTCGGCAAGTGAATCATCATGTCAGGTTCAAATCAATATGTCGAGGTTCGGCATGTTACGGGGTCGGTCGCGACCCCAATAACGGAACCACGATAGTGACCTTGGGTCATACGCACGGCATGCCAAAGGGCTCAGGGCCTCGATGACGGTGCGCAGATCCTTTGGTCTTGGTTCGGCATGTCAAGGGTCATTGTCCGGACCTCAATGACGAAACCAGATGGTGATCTAGGACCGCACGCACGGCATGTCAAAGGGTTCGGTGACCTCGATG
>FXXK01000504.1:0-18679 GCA_900184695.1 Betula pendula | reverse complement strand
GATGGTGATCTAGGATCACACGCACGACATGTCAAAGGGTGTTCGTAAACCTCAATGACGGTGCGCGAACCTTTCGATCTAGGTTCGGCATGTCAAGGGTCGTTGTCCGGACGTCAGTGACGGAACCCGGTGGCGATCTAGGATCACACGCACGGCATGTCAAAGGAGGGTCTTGGGCCTCAATGACGGTGTGTGGATCTTTCGATCATGGTTCGGCATGTCAAAGGGTCGTAGACCTCGATGATGGAACCAAAATGGAGATGTTTGCTCTTGGAGGGGCCTACTGCCATTGGCTCACCCCACACGCTTTATGTTGTTCACATGTACATGAAAGGAAGAAACAAAACACAAGAAGGAAGAAGAACTTTCATCAGTGGATAAAATACAACTTCAAAAGTGTGGGGGATTTACTGGTAATATCGTTTCAAGTGTTCTGCGTTCCAGGGGTGTGACAGCCTCCTTCCTTCTGAAGTCTCAAGATGGTAAGCACCGGGTCGATTGCATCCCATGACTCTGTAGGCTCCTTCCCAATTTGGAGCCAATTTTCCATCCGCGCGCTCCTTAGTTGCCAAAGTGACTCTCCTAAGCACCCAATCACCAATTTTGAACCTCCGCGGCTTGACTCTTCGGTTAAAGTACTGGGCTGTCTTTTGGCGATATGAGGCCATCACCATTTCTGCTTGGTCGCGTCTTTCATCCAAGAGGTCCAGGGACAGCTTCAGCCCTTCCTCATTTAGTTCACGGTCATATTTCTAGACACGAAGGCTAGAGAGCTCCGTTTCTACAGGAACGACGGCTTCTGACCCAAAGGCCAAGCCAAAAGGAGTATCCCCCGTGGGAGTTCTTTCAGTGGTTCTGTAGGCCCAAAGGACTTCGTGCAGCTGCTCAGCCCAAGCGCCCTTTCTATCTTCGAGCTTCTTCTTCAGTATCTTAAAGATAGTCTTGTTTGTAGCTTCGACTTGCCCATTGGCTTGCGGGTGCCCCGATGAAGAGAAGTAATTCCTGACTTTCAGGTCTTCACACTAGTCCCGGAATGCTTGGCAATCGAACTGCTTCCCATTGTCAGTGACGAAAGCGTGGGGGAGGCCATATCTACAAATCACCGACCTCCACAAAAACTTGGTAATGTTTTGAGAGGTGATGTGCACAAGGGCTTCGGCTTCTACCCACTTAGTGAAGTAGTCGACCGCTACTACCACAAACTTGACGCCTCCTTTTCCAGGCGGAAGAGGACCAACAATGTCCACCCCCCCACATGGAAAAGGGCCATGGAGATGTAATCGACATGAGCTCTTCGGGAGGGCTTTTCTGATCATTTGCGAACTTCTTCGCATGCTCTCACCATTTCCATGGATTGTTGATACATCTTCGGCCAGTAATATCCGGCTCTGATTGCTTTGTGGGCTAACACGCGACCCCCAGAGTGACTACCACAGACTCCTCCATGAATTTCTTTTAAAGCATAGTCAGCTTCGTCCTCGGATAGACATTTGAGGAGTGGTAGTGTGAGTCCACGTCGGTAGATGGATCCGTCGATGACAGTGTACTTAGAAGCTTTTTGGCGTATTTTGGCGGCAGCTTTTTGGTCCGCCGGGAGTTGGCCTTCGGTGATGTACCCGAATATCTCTCTAGCCTACTCTGGCGGGTCCCGTACTACACATACTTGGGGGCCGTCAAGAATGGACGGTGAAGACAGCAGCCGAACCTGCTCTTTAGAGTCTTCCAGCTCTTCTTCTTGTGCAGATCCGATTCGGGCCAGCCTATCAGCTTCCATATTTTCTTCTCTCGGGACCTTCTTTACATGGAAGTGTGCGAACCGGGATGCCAATTCCTTGACTTTCGCAAGGTACTTTTTCATCTTTTCTCCTTTCGCCTCATATTCACCCAGAATGTGGCCCGCTATTACGCGCGAATCCGTGTGGATCTCCACGTTTTTGGCCCCAAGCTCGTGGGCAATCATCAAGCCAGCTACCACGACTTCATACTCTGCCTCATTGTTAGTAGTCTTGAAGTCCATCCGAATGGCATGCTTCATCTCTTGACCCTCCGGAGTTACCAGAACTATGCCGGCTCCACTTCGTCTTTTCGTCGCCAACCCGTCTACACCGATCCTCCATAGATCATTGACCGGCTGATTCTCTTGGCTATTGGGGCTAGTAAATTCTGCTATGAAATCCGCCAGTGCCTGGCCCTTTATGGCGGGTCTGGGCAAATATTCAATATCAAACTCGCCCAACTCCACTGCCCAGTTGACTAACCGCCCCGAGGTGTCAGGCGAACAGGACTCTCTTCAAAGGAGGGTCGGTCAGCACCCGAACCGTGTGAGCCTGAAAGTAAAGCCTCAACTTTCTCGCCGAAGTAACCAGCGCGAACGCTAGTTTCTCTATTTGTGGGTATCTGCTTTCAGCACCTCGGAGAGCCCTACTGGTGTAGTATACCGGCTTTTGCACTCCTTGGTCTTCCCTTATCAGGACCGAGCTGACAGCGGAATCGGACACCGCAAGGTAGACATAGAGTGGCTCACCTTCTGTCGTTCGGCTGAGGAGCGGGGGGTTAACCAAGTAGCTTTTCAGTTGTTGGAAGGCCTCTTCACACTCTTCCCCCTAAACAAAAGCTTTCTTCAATATCTTGAAGAAGGGTAGGCATTTGTCCGTAGATCTCGAGATAAACCTGTTGAGGGCGGCAATGCGCCCAGTGAGTCGCTGAAGCTGTTAGGTGTTCTGGGGGGACTCCATCTCCAGCACTGCCTTTATTTTTTCTGGGTTGGCTTCAATGCCCCGGTGAGAGACCATGAAGCCCAAAAACTTCCCAGACGAAACGCCGAAAGCACACTTGGCGGGGTTGAGCTTCATCTTGTAACATCTTAAAATACCGAAGGTTTCTTCAAGGTCGGCAAGATGATTCTCAGATTTCAAAATTTTGACCAGCATATCGTCCACGTACACTTCGATGTTTCTTCCAATCTGGTCCTTGAACATCGCATTCACCAGTCGTTGGTAGGTTGCCCCTACGTTCTTGAGACCGAAGGGCATGACCTTATAACAGTATAGCCCCCGATCCGTGATAAACGAGGTAGCTTCCTGATCGAACTCATGCATCCGGATTTGATTGTAGCCTGAAAAGGCGTCCATAAAGCTCAAGAGATTGTGGCCTGAGGTAGAGTCTACCAAGAGATCGATCCTAGGAAGCGGGAAGCTGTCTTTGGGGCAGGCCTTGTTCAGATCCGTAAAATCTACACACATCCTCCATTTCCCCGTGGACTTTTTGACCATTACCACATTTGCCAACCACTCGGGGTAGTGGACCTCCCTGATGAAACCCGCTTCCATCAGCTTATCTACTTCTTCGGCTATGGCCTTATTCCGCTCAGGGGCGAAATTTCTTTTCTTCTATTTGACTGGCTTCGCGGCGGGGTCGATGTTCAATCGATGAGAAATTATGGCCGGGTCAATGCCTGGCATGTCTTCGTGTGACCACGCAAACACGTCGACGTTCTTCTTTAAAAATTCCGAAAGGTCGGTCTTCAACCCTTCCGGTAACTGCGACCCAATCTTCACGGTGCGGTCCGGACCTCCAATGGCCACTTCTACAAGGTCCTCGTTCGGCTCTGCTCTCTGGATTGCGCCTTCCTCTTTTATCCCATAATACACGGGAAGAGTTTCTCTGGCTTGAGGCTCTTTGAGAGTCAGATTGTAGCACTGACGAGCCTCCTTCTGGTTTCCCCTAACCACCCCCACTCCGTGGTTGGTAGGGAACTTCATCTTCAAANTGATAGGTGGACGTGACAGCCATTAATTTATTCAGGGTCGGCCTTCCGATAATAGCGTTGTAGGCTGATGGTCTGTCAACGACCAGGAAGTCTGTCATCACAGTTTTCTCCCTGGGGGCTGTACCCGCTGTAAGTGGGAGGGAGATTGTCCCTACTGGAAGAACTTTCTCCCCTGTGAAGCCCACTAGGGGAGTAGGAGCTGGAACCACTCTCTTTTGCTCAATTTCCATCTTCTTGAAGGCGGGGAGGAATAGGATATCAGCCGAACTTCCATTGTCAACCAAGACGCGATGGATGTTAAAGTTCCCTATCAACAGGGTGACTACTAATGCATCATCGTCGGGGTAGAAAACCCCTTCTTCGTCTTCCGACGAGAATGAGACGGCCTCGTGCTCTAACCAGCGAGCCTTCGAGGGCCGTTTGAGGGAGAGTATTTCTTCGGAGGGCAACCTCCTGGCATAAGCCCGTCTTCTTGAGTTGGAAGAACCGCCAGCTACCAAACCGCCGGCGATGGTGTGAATCTCGCCGATGGGGTCCCGGTTTTTCTCGGACCCTGCTCGCCGACGGACATTGCGATCATTGTAGCGGCCTGTTTCGCTGTCCGCGCGGTGATGTCTCGCTTCGCTGCCGGCCCTGTGCTCGTCTGCATGCTGTAACGCCCCAGTTTCTATGCAATAAAACCGTAAGCAGAAACCTCCGGTTTCCACGTGACATTACTACCTCAGAGATCAGTCTCGCAGCGGATATATTTTTTTTCTTTTAAAAACACTAGGGAACAACTAAAATTACACAATAGAGCTGACTGAAATACCTCGTGAATTAAAATACGTTGGATGTTTTAATAATACAAACATGTGCATACCAGATGCACCAAATAAAAGATAGTTGCAGTATACGCCACAGACGGCATACAGTTGCAACATCACACTGTTTAGATATATTACAAACCATCATTAATAAAAACCAAAACATAAAATACGAAGAGACATATATATAACAAAATGTTGTCTCTTTTGGGATATAGCACATCTCGACAAAGTAGTGCCTAATAGTCATCAAAGCTAACGAAGGGGTCTCCGCCTTCGCTACCTACATCACAGTCTATGTAAACATGACATCATCATATTTACATAGGCAAACAAGTGAGTCTACTGCATCCCAATTTAAACAGGTAATTGAATTATTGAACAAGCATATGACAGAT
The DNA here is from genome assembly GCA_900184695.1 of Betula pendula. Taxonomy (NCBI): domain Eukaryota; kingdom Viridiplantae; phylum Streptophyta; class Magnoliopsida; order Fagales; family Betulaceae; genus Betula; species Betula pendula. The sequence goes on along the minus strand of FXXK01000504.1, from coordinate 13,706 downwards.
ATAATGAATAGGTTTTCATGCATCGTTGTGAAGGCTTTGTTTAGTCTTAATGCAGCATGAAATTACACTCAGCTCATAATGGGCCAACCCCGGATTAACGAACGTTACACCTCCCCACTTAAACAGATTACTGGTTTGCACCTGGAACCGACTCCCAGCGTTAGTTCTTATTACCGGATTTAGGGACGACCCGAGGTCCACTGGATCAGTCCTCACACCCCTGCTACCGATTCAGCGACTCACTGGGCGCATTGCCGCCCCTCAACAGGTTTACTCTCGAGATCTACGGACAAATGCCTACCCTTCTTCAAGATATTGAAGAAAGCTTTTGTTTAAGGGGAAGAGTGGTGAAAGGCCTTCCCAACAACATGAAAAGCAGCTTTTCAGTTGTCATGGAAGGCCTCTTCACACTCTTCCCCCTAAACAAAAGCTTTTAATTCAATATTCTTGAAGAAGGGTACGGCAGTTTGTCCGTAGACTCGAGATAAACCTGTTGAGGCGGCAATGCGCCCAGTGAGTCGCTGAAGCTGTTAGTGTTCTGGGGGGACTCCATCTCCAGCAACCTGCCTTTATTTTTTTTCCAGGGGTTTGGCTTTCAATGCCCGGTGAGAGGACCCATGAAGCCCAAAAAATTCCAGACGAAACGCGAAAGCACACTTGGCGGGGTTGAGCTCATCTTGTCATCTTAAAATACGAAGGTTCTTCAAGTCGGCAAGATGATGTCTCAGATTTCAAACCCTTTTTGACGGCCAGCATATCCGTCCAACCGTACAACTTCGACGTTCTTCCATCTGGTCCTTGAACATGCATTCACCAGTCGTTGGTAGGTTGCCCCTACGTTCTTGAGACCCGAAGGGCATGACGCTTATAACAGTAAATAGCCCCCGATCCGTATAACGAGGTAGCTTCCTGATGCGACATACTCATGCATCCGGATTTGATTGTAGGCCTGAAAAGGCGTCCATAAAGCTAAGAGATTGTGGCTTGAGGTAGAGTCTACAAAAGAGATCGATCCTAGGAAGCGGAAGCTGTTCTTTGGGCCCAGGCCTTGTTCAGATCCGTAAAATCTACACACCATCCTCCATTTCCGAAAGTGGACTTTTTTGACCCATTACCTCATTTGCCAACCACTCGGGGTAGTGGACCCTCCCTGATGAAACCCGCTTCCACAGCATTATGTACTTCTTCGAATGATAGGTGGACGTGACAGCCATTATTTATCAGGATCGCATTCCGATACATAGGCGTTGTAGTCTGATGTCTGTCAACGACCAGTGAAGTCTGTCATCACAGTTTTCTCCTGGGGCTGTACCCGCTGTAAGTGGGAGGGAGATTGTCCCTAAACTGGAAGAAACTTTCTCCCCTGTGAAGCCCCACTAGGGAGTAGGAGCTGGAACCACTCTCTTTTGCTCAATTTCCATCTTCTTGAAGGCGGGGGAGGAATAGGAATCAGCCGAACTTCCCATTGTCAACCAAGACGCGATGGATGTTAAAGTTCCCGTAATCAACAGGGTGATACTAATGCATCATCGTGGGTAGAAAACCCTTCTTCCGTCTTCCCGACGAGAATGAGACGGCCTCAGTGCTCTTAACCAGCGAGCCTTCGAGCCGTTTGAGGGGAGTATTTCTTCGGAGGGCAACCTCCTGGCATAAGCCCGTCTTCTTGAGTTGAAGAACCGCCAGCTACCAAACCGCCGGCGATGGTGTGAATCTCGCGATGAGGCGTCCGGTTTTCTCGGACGCCTGCTCGCCGACAGCACATTGCGATCATTGTAGCGGCTGTTCGCATGTCGCGCGCGGTGATGTCATCGCTTCGCTGCGCGGCCCTCGTTGCTCGTCTGCATGCTGTAACCCCCAGTTTCTATGCAATAAACCGTACCAGAAACCTCCGGTTTCCACCGATGAATTATACCTCAGAGATCAGTCTCGGCAGCGGATATATTTTTTTTCTTTTAAAACACTAGGGAACAACTAAATTACACAATAGAGTCATGAAATACCTCGTGAATTAAAATACGTTGGATGTTTTAATAATACAAACATATGCATAGCAAGATGCACCAAATAGAAGATGATATTTGCAGGGTATACACACAGACGGTCATACAGTTGCAACATCCAACGAGATATAATTCACAAACCCATCTTTAATAAAACCAAAACTAAATACGATAGGACATTATATATAAAAAAAGTGTTGTCTTCTTTTGGGATATAGCACATCCCGGACAAAGTAGTGCCTAATAGTCATCAAAGCTAACGAAGGGTCCGCTTTCGTACTGAACAAATCTATGTGACAATCAATGATATATTTCATATCGGGATTAGCATCATCTTAGAATCGAGTCGATACTATACGTGCTGAATCCAGATTTAAAGAAGTCCAAATGGCGTACCAATATTGGAATCTATACTACTCACGTACGATTTATTAGTCTTGATACAGCAATAATGATGTTTACATACTCGTTGTGAAGTTTGGAGTCTTAATGTACTTTTTTAGAGAGACTTTCCACAATTCTCAGCTATCATAATGGCCAACCCCGATTAACGAACGTATACACTCCCCACTTAAACAATTACTGGTTTGCACCTGGAACCGACTCCCGCGTTAGTTCTTATTACCGGATTTTAGGACGACCCGAGGTCCACTGGATCAGCCCTCACACCCCTGCTACCGAACAGCTAAAGTCACATCATTACCAATTCACAGAATATATATTGTAATGTATGAGCAGTTTATAATACATGCATATGATAAAACAATACTGAATATAAAAGAGCACAGCGTCAGCCCCAGTAAGTACTTCCATACTTATCTTTTCTCGCAGAATAATAGTATCACCACTGCCTAGCAATATTGATACACAAATAAATATATCAGTGACAATCAATAATAATTGGTCAGTCTTCAGGATCCTTGCCTCTTAGCCTTTATTATTATCATCACTTCATTTTCATTACTTTGATTTTATCCATACGTATACTCATACATATATACCAAGTCATATTTGTGAGTATTCTCACATATTGTCCATAATTTGTTCGAAGCATTTAACTATGAAATCCCACATAAGTGAGGACATGTCAAAGAATCCCGTTGACAATAATGTAAATCATCCAATAATTGCACTCGAATACCCCACCGAAGTAAGGGCATAATTCGAGGTAAGTATTTAAACAAACAGAGATAATACTGCATAAATGTCCCCAACTATTAGTAAGGGTTTATTTATGAGTTAATATGTACAGTATTGAAGAATCTCTTATAGCCAATTCTCACTCAACTTCATGCTTATCCGCCGAAGGGCAGGGCAGGGCCACCCATAACGTTTAAGCATGAGATTGAGTGTTATCCACTATAAGATTAAAAATAACAACCAACAAACATATATAGGTTGATTTTAAGCCTTTTTCATTTTCCTTTAAACAAGCTCCGCTTGCTTCCATATTTTAGTCTTTTGAGCACTTTTGGATCCTTGAACTAAACCAATCAAACACACATCAACATATATTAGATACATCAAATATATGTTAGATACATCAATAATAGCAAAGAAAGCCATCAAAGCCAGTTAGCATAAAAATCACATAAAAATACTCTATAGAGGCGAATGGGTGTAGGATGAGTTCTTGGTGTTTTCTCATGATTCCAAAGCCCAAAGATCAAATGAAACATGATACAAAATGATTTTAGAACCCTCCTAAGTGATCATACACAGCCCATGCAAACAGGTTGTGAAAAACCACAAAAAATTCCCTACACCCCTCTATTGACCCGGTTTTGAAGCTGTTTGAGGAGATGAAGCTTTCATACCTCAAATGGACTCCAAAATGACTTCTAAAGGTTGGGTTAGCTTCTGGACACCTCAAGAAAGGTTGTGTATAAATTCTGGACAGTTTGGAGAAAGATTGCTCAAAAACCCCTAGGTGCCGTGAGAGGGTGTGAGTGAGATGAATGAGGGATTTTTCTGTTTTTGGTGGCAAGAACTGAATGATTTCGGTGCTGGGCTCTTCTCACATTTATAGGAGAGGCCAAGGCTTCTAGATGGCCAGCATGCACGTTCAGATCAGTCAAGGTTCAATGGAACATCATCCTTTCATGCAAGTTACCAAAATACCCTCAAAAGTCAAGATCTTTCATGACTTTTTTGTCTTTTTGTTCTATCTTCCAGCAACCTCTCCCACCTGCCAAGTGTCAATACCCTAGGCTTCCAAATCAGCTATGAGCCGGCCCTACTCAGTGAATTTAGCAGTTTTAAAGTTAAATTCGACAGTTGAAGGTTTAAGGCTCGGTTTTTAGGCCATAAAGTTAACTGCCTCGGAATTGAATTCCGATTTCACCAAACCAAAGTAAAAACATTTATATACTAAATAGAGTCCATTTATGATATAAAATCAAAATGGTGAAACTCCATTTTAGAAATAAGGCCCGGGTCAAAAGTGCCACGTAAGCGATGAATAGTCATCTTTATGCTTAAAAAGGTCAACGGATTGACTTTTATCAAAAATCTACTATGTCGTAGAGGTTTCGATACAAGCATAACGGCTTCAGTTTGAGTAAAACTGAGTTCGTTTGACCCCAGTTTTGATACTTACAAGATTGGTCGTCAGAAAACGATCATTTTCTAAAGAGATTCTAAAGGGTTTTGACTAGAATCTCTTAAACTTCATGAACGTCTCTAAAACCATTATCAGGCTAAATGATAATGTTTCCACAACATATTATCATTTAGTTTAATAATATGCTTAAGAGATTAAAATTCCTCGGGCGTCACACATGCCTTCGATGCTTGGTGGGGGTAGTTGGTCGGCGGCGGTCGCGACGTGAGCGGTCCTCATCATGAGGGGGCCGTTCCACATACGGCTTGTCATACTTGGTGGGTTTGTTAGCTGCTACAAACCGAGCCAGCTTTCCTCCTCTGATCATCCTTTCTATTTCCCACCGGAGGGATACTCAATCCTCTGTCTCGTGGCCGTGATCTTGGTGGTAATCACAGTTTCTACGGGTGTCGCGTTTTTCTGGAGGGGCCTGCATCTTCTCCGGCCGCTTTAAGTCTGGGCTGTTCTTAATCAGCGTGTATATCTCCGCTACAGTCGTATTTAGCGGGGTAAAATTATAATCCTGCTCAGCTATGGGCTTTTTCTTCTCGGGTAGCTTCTCACCCTTTTTCGAACTTTTTCCACGGCTGGAGGCCCCTTCTCCTCTGTTGAACTCCTTCTTTTTAACCTGCTCCTTGGGCTTTGCGTCTCTTTCAGCGTACATCTTTATCATCTCTTCCTGGTTAATGAATTCCTCAGCTTTCTCTATGAACTCCCGTAGGGTCGTTGGAGTCTTTTTAGCCAGTTCTAGGACGAAAGGTCCTTTGTGCCAGAGCCCGTTTATAGCGGCAGTCAAAACTACAATTTCGGACATGTCTTCCGCCTCCACTCTCTCCTTATTGAACCTTTGGAGATAGTCTTTGAGGGGTTTGTTCTCCCCCTGCTTCAGTGCCAGCATATACTGCAACGTATTCTTGCGCCTTTTTTACGCCAGAAACTGTGTGAGGAAGGTTTTTGCCAGGTCCTTGAAACTGTCGATGGAACTAGCTGGTAATCCCCCGAACCACTCTTGGGCACTACCCTCCAAGGTGAGGGGGCACGCGCGGCAAGCTATCTCGTCAGTCGTCGCATGCAAGTCTATGTGGGCCTTATAAGACTTCAAATGGCCGACAGGGTCACCCGTCCCATCGTAAGGTTTGACAGGGGGGACCTTGAACCGTGCAAGAACTGGATGACTCATTATGCGCGGTGTAAAAACTGAACGAGCCCGTTGGATAATCGAATCGACCGCAGATTGCTTCCTTCCCATATCGAGAAGTGTTGTGTTGTACTTTGCTTCCAAGCCCCTAATTAGGGCGTGCACATCCTCATGCGGGGGTGGAGGATTAACCTGGAGGCGCCCCGGCTCAGGGTTGTGATGATCCTCCCTTTCAAAGTCTAGGCGGCGTCCGACAGCACCATCTCCGGCGTGACGTTCATTTTGCTGACGGCGGCGATGCTGTCCGCCGCTTATCCGGCCTTCATTCGATCCTTGGGGCGGGCGTTGGTCGCTCGCTTGTGCATGCTGGCTTTCTCCCCCGATCCGACGACTTCCATCATGGCGGCCTTCACCCCGCAAGTCTTCAACACGTACATATTCTTCTTCATCGGCGCTGGACTCATCGGAGTCCTCTTCAGAGAATGCTCGTCCCTCTACATGCACTCTGCCATGTGGGCTAGGGCAGAGCTGGCGAACGAGGGATGCATTCATGCGTTTAAGAGCTTCTATCTCCTCGGTCATCTGTTGCATTTTGGCTTATGGGGTCAGGGAAGTGACTCCCGCTGCTGAAGACTGGATGGCAGCGGATTTCCCTTTGTCCAAGTGAGGAGTTTCTGGAACAAACGCGCGGTTGCCTATGCGTTCCCCGTGCTGGCTTGGGGAAGCTTGTGAAGTTTCTTCAATACCCATCACAGTCGGGTTGGTTTCGTAGTAAGAACAAAAGCGTTCCCACAGACGGCGCCAAACTGTTGGGACAGTTTCCAACTCCGGCTGTATGGTAACCTGAGAACAAAGAAAAAGTTAGACACAAGAGCTTGCCGAGGGCTACCGGCGGGGGATAGCTCCGATGCCTAAGTCAGTATATTTCAGAATATCTTATCGGAGAGAACTTGGAAGTATTTTTTAGGTTTTTCGTGTTATGTACCTTGCACCGAACCTAGACCCGCTTCTTATATAGTGGTGGGTTCCCCGAGGCTCATAAATGAACTTTTGTTGTGGGGCCCTAAGTTCTTATTTCTTCTATGCCCATAAGGTCTATTAATTATGCTCCCACGTGTCACACGAAGGCAAGTCCACATCCTATTATCCCTTGTCCGCTTGTCACATCAATCATATCGTGTGGGGCAGGTATGCCTCGAAAACATGCGGAACAGCAATCAAGGTCGGCCGTCATAAATGTTAGCCATAAATGAGCCTTGTCCTGTTCTTCATCAAGAATCATTACGTCCTTCTGTGGAGTCGAACCTTGGATGCCGAAGTGAAGGTCGGTGCACTAACCGACCTTATCGATGGGTTCGGCAAACATGTGTGCAGGTTCGGTTTCCTGGTAGATGGGCCGTTTCCAAGAGGAGGGGATATGGGCCGCCATAATCGTGCAGGCCCAATCCCCAACAACAACGTATCATGAGAATACACCTATTGCGTCAAAGTCATATATCACATCAAATATAAACTGAGCGGAAGCATTTATATTCAAAAGGAGTAATCCAAACATATAGAGCTGACAATACAAATTCTAATAATTTAAAATTTTCAATGTAATTACACAAAAGAATGGCTATACATTGGCGTCACAGGCGACACAAGCCATATATATAAACAGTTTGTGAAAGCATCACAAACATGAACAAAAGAATAGACTAAAGTCATATCTATACAAAAGAAGTATGTCCCACGACATCAGTCGTAGTAGCCAAGATAGTAGGCTACGGGATCGTCATCCACATCCCCTGAACCTGCATCAACATCTATGCAACCATAGAAATCATCCATGATTACATAGGCGGAAAAGAAATGAGTGAGTCAACAATCTCAATGAATAAAAATTCACCGAGTTTTCGCAATGAACCGAAGTGTTAGTTACATGAGTTTACAATAACAGCTACTAACAATATGGCATTTTATTTTGAAACATAAAGCAGCTGATGAAGTAAACACATATGATCATAAAATATCATAAATATAGTAGTAGCTGAGTACATACCTGTACTAATACACATACGTGCTCATCTATGTTATAAATATATTATATAACTCAGCTACACTCATATACAAGCATTCTTTCCCCTGTAGGTGAAAACACAAGCATATAAGCATATTTAAGCAATAAAACATAAATAACATATGCAGCTAGACATAAGAGTATATAGAGGTTTTTGCCTGTAGCGAACTCGTAAGCATACTAATATGTCTATAAGGAAGACCAATAAATCATCATATGCAACTAGCCGTAAGAATATACATATGTGCTTTTCCATTAAACCTCATATGCATATTAATACGTTTATGATAAAAACCAATAAATCATCATATAATATGTCTCATAAATCAATTATAAAATCATCATGCTCTTATGCAATGTCTCTGTCTCTGTCTCTGGTGCACACAGATTTTTACAACCCCTGTGGCGTTGGTTTACATGCACTCTTTATGCTCTTCATACATATGCTCTGAAATATCATGCAAATTCTTACTCTATGTTCAATCATCTTATAAATCTTTGTCATATTTCATTTTCTCAAATATCAATAGCAAATCAAATATCATAAACTCAACATATCATTATACATATATCTATATCCGCCATAATCATAAATCACAATAAAACATCAACAATCACTCTTCAAATCATCATAAATCTCAAAAAGATAATCGAAAGCACAAAACACATATTGTCACAAGGTATCATCGGTTCATCTTTAAACCATTATATTGTTTCTTCAAAATCTCATAAAAATATTTATTTTGTTTAGCAAGTACTACATCTGCTAAACATTGAAAAACAAAATATAAAAAACACTTTAAGGTGTGTACCACTCTCAATAAGTATAAATACTTACAATTCTGCTTGATGAATTGAACTTCCTAGCACGAATGTTTAAGCAATGCCCGTTGCACATACACATTGCTAAAACATTAATGGTTATACACTCTAACTCAACTCAAATACCCAATAACTAGGATACTTGAATACACAAGTATCAATGTGGCCATAAGCAACCCATAGGATTCTAGAGTTCCAAATAGCATTTAACCAACCTTTATAAGTAACCCATAGTGAATTATTAGGGTTAAACATCATAAAACTCTATAATAATCATTATGGAAAAAATCTAGGGTTTTAGACATTTACCTCAAAATTTGAAGAATCCGAAGTTGTACACTGCAGAACCTCAACCCGATGTAGAGAAGGCACAAATCAACGGAAACCCTAAGAAAATAAGCAATACTAAGCTATACATTCAAGAATATAGCCCAAGCATTGAGGATTTAGAGTTTCAAGAAATTTTACCTTGAATCAATCGGTGAAGTTAGGTTTCTAACGCCAAGAATCTTGTTCCCAGGGTTAGAGATGTGTTTAGAGGCTCTCCAAAATGTGTAAAGAGAGAAGAAAAATTGGAAAAATGGGCTGAAAAACGTGTTTCAGCCAATTTATAAGTGAGTGAACAGTGCCATCGTCCGGACCCTCAAATGGACCATCCGGACAACAGTGCATAGTCCGTCCGGACCATGCTGCGGACAAGGTGCGGACAATCGCTACTGAGCAAATAGTGGTAGAGGACCGTTCGGACGACCTGCGGACGCTGCTGCAGATGGTTGACACTGCCTGCTCGATTTGACCCTCAAAAAGTTGGAATTGGAAACTTTTTATGAAATACAAAGTTTTAGAGTTTTGAGTTAGCTTTCCAATGACATAATTTTTTTCTTCAATCGAGTTCTTAGTCAAAAGTTATGAGCATTTGAGTCCAACAGGGTCAAAACTAAAACTATCAATTCAAGTGAAAACCACCGAAATATTTTTCTAAAGCTTATTTTCTTTGCATTTGTCCATCCTTCTTACTTTTTATTAGCTTTTTACCCTTGTCTATTTAAAGTGATTTATAATCCATAATTAAAATTCTTGGCGTCTACTAAATTGTTCTTCAAGAACGCATAAAACTACGAGGATCGACAAACACCTGAAGCCTAGAGCATGGCATCTACTCCAGTTTTCCATGTTGATTAATCCAAGAACTTGTGATGAGGTTCTTTTGTTACTCTATTAGGCCCAGGACGCAGCCATCCAAATTGACTTAAATAACATATCCATACCACAAGTATATGATGATAAAAAACATACAAATGAGGAATTAAAGAAAAGTAGAAATAATCAAGTTAAGCATCAAAATATGAATTGTAGCAAGACAAATTGAGACCTTAAAGAGACATAATTAGGGCTTCAATCGAACCCTAACTAAAGTATTAGCTACACATAACTCGTATGAAAATCATCCTCATAAGAAAATAACAAAGAAAAAAGGAAAAGTAAAGAACAACTAAGAAAAACCCCTTCTTTGAGACCTTTGATTCTTCTCCATAGGCTTGTGTGTTTGTTATGGAGGACTTAGGGGAGTACTTATAAAGTTTAGGAATAACCCTAGTCAATTTCGTGTACCCTAGGAAGTCCAAAATCGAGTTGGAGTAGGTTTAGGATCTTTCCAAATTGGGTTCTGGCGACTTTACTGTTCAGCACGCAAAGTAGCTCGAGCTAAATATGGATATGGCTCGAGCCAAATTCTTCAACTTTTCTCCAACATCTCTTCTGAGCCCGGGACTTGATGGAATTTAGTGTTTTTCTTCCAAAACCTACAAAATAAGGAAAAAACACAAAAACAATACAAAACATCATATTATAATTACTAAGAAATTAACATATGTGAATTAAGGGGCTTGAATGTGTAACATTCAGCACTTATCAATACTTGACTCGAGTCTTCTCTCCTTATGGAGAAACTTATTGCTCTTTTTATCTATTTCTTAGCAATATAAAATGAACATTTGTAACATTACCAACTACAACTTTTAAAATATTTAAGTTCTTATGGGAGTTTACTAAGTGTTCTAAACATTAATGAATTAATCGGCTTAATATTTATTGGCAAAAAGCGAAAAGAAAGAAAAAAAAAGTCTAAGAAAATAATCATTTTCCAATCTGCTCTTTCAACCTTTCACTATTATATTCTTAGGCATATACTTGCACTGAGATAATGCCACAATTCAGCCTAGTTACCATCACAACGCTTCGTTAAATCTCTAAATCCCTTAGCACTTCCAATATTGTATTCAAATGCTCATCGTGCTCATGATGATTAGTCGAGTAGACTAAGATGTCATCAATAAACACTACTACAAAAAATTAAGATACTTATTAAATACTCGATTCACCAAGTCCATCAATACTAATGGTGCATTGGTTAACCCGAACGGCATGACCAGAAATTCATAATGGCCATAGCGCGTACGGATAACCGTTTTTGTACGTCTTCATCTTGCACTCTGAGCTGATGATATCCCGATAGAAGATCATTCTTTGAGAATATCGAAGCTCCCTTAAACTGGTTAAACAACTCATCGATCCTTGACAAAGGATATTTGTTTTTGATTGTCACTTTATTCATTACCTGATAGTTTATACATAAAGTGCATAGAACCATCATTATTCTTTAAAAACAACACAAGCGCTTCCCTTAGAGATATGCTCGGTCGAATAAATTCCCTATCCAATAGCTCTTGGAGCGGCTCTTGTAGCTCTTTTAACTATGTTGGAGCCATGCAATAAGGTGCCTTGTGAATAGGTTAAGTCCCTAACATTAGCTCAATAGTGATCTCAATCTCGCAATCCGGAGGCAAACTTGTAACTTCCATGAGAAAATTCAGATAATGGGGCACCACAGGAATCTCTTCCAACTTCGCTTCGACATTAGGCTTAGCAACTATATAAGCCAAATGAGCATAAGGGCCATCCCTAATACTCTTCATTGCTTGTAAAGCGGAGAGGAGAGGTGGAGTAGCCCGCACACGAGATCTACAAAATTTGAATCTCCTCAATATCCCGAAGCTAGAATACAACTTCCTTCTTATGACAATCAATATTTGCTCCATACTTCGATAACCAATCCATTCCAAGAATGATATTGAAGCCAAGCATACCATACATTACTAGCTTTGTAGGTGACGTCTTCCCTCCTATGACTATAGGACAACTCTCAACAAATTTTCTATAAGTCACCGCGTCACCAATAGGCGTGGTCACGCATATAACTTGTTCTAGTGGATGAACAAAATTTACATAAAATACCCTTAAAATTAAATAAATTATATATATATATATATATATTAAAAATTAAAAACAAAAACAAAACAAAACTTAAACTTTATTATTTTGGTTAAATGTCTTTTCAATATCGAGTTTTAAAAACTTTATTTTTTTCTATCTACGTATCATTTTGTATCGTAGATGGTACATTGTTTATGACTAAATATGAAAATGATACCTCTGTCAATGAAACTAACGAATTTATACGTCAAAACAATAAAAAACCAACACATGTCATATGCATCATAAATAATTAAAAAAATTTAAATTAGGAAAAATAAAAATATTAAAAAAACTAAAACCAAATTTTTTTTTTAAAAAAAAAAGGTTTGCAGTAGGGGTGGCTGGCCACCCCTTAGGGCCAATGAGGGTGGCCGAAACCATCCCAAGGCCCTTGGGGTGGCTACCCCTGAGGTTGTTATGGTGTGTCGGCCCACCCCAAGGAGAAAATTGGGGGAGGCTCGGCCACCCCCGTTTGGCCTGGGGGTGGTTTCAGCCACCCTAAAACGGCTAGTCTGGGGTGGCTGAGCCTCCCCCAAGGGCCTTGGGTGTTCGGCCACCCCATACAAGCCGTTGGGGGTGGCTCAACTGCCCCTTCTAAGTTTTTCTTTTAAAAAAAAAATTATATTTTTCTTATTAGGGGCATTTATGTCCTTTTACAAATTTAACGTTTAAAAGAGAATATTCCATCTAATTTAACGTGGTTGACTGATAGAAGAGGCAAAAGGTAACGAAATGGTAGTCCAATGGGGCAATCTGGTCAGAGTGTCAATTCATGGGGGCAAAGTGAGAATGTCTGGTAGTTCATGAGGGAAAAGGTAATTACCCCTTTTTTTCTAATTGCATGAGTTAATTGTTTGTTAATGTTGATAGTAGATTTTGGTTGGTTTTCTGGTAGATTTAAACATAAAATGAGGGTGGCCGAAACCATCTCCAAGGCCCTTGGGGTGGCTACCCCCGAGTTTGTTGTGGGTGGTTCGGCCACCCCAAGGAGAAAATTGGGGGTGGCTCGGCCACCCCCGTTTTGCCTGGGGGTGGTTTCAGCCCCCTAGACCGGCTAGTCTGGGGTGGTTGAGCCTCCCCAAGGGCCTTGGGTGGTTCGGCCACCCCATACAAGCCGTTGGGGGTGGCTCAACTGCCCCATCTAAGTTTTTTTTTAAAACAAAAAAATTATATTTTTCTTATTAGGGGCATTTATGTCCTTTTACAAATTGAACGTTTAAAAAGAGAATATTCCATTTAATTTAACGTGGTTGACTGACAGAAGGGGCAAAAGGTAATGAAATGGTAGTCCAAGGGGGCAATCTGGTCAGAGTGTCAAGTCATGTGGGCAAAGTGAGAATGGCTGGTAGTTCATGAGAGAAAATGGTAATTACCCCTTTTTTTCTAATTGAATGAGTTAATTGTTTGTTAATTGTAGATAGTAGATTTTGGTTGGTTTTCTGGTAGATTTAAACATAAAATTGATCGAACCATATTAAAGAGATGTTTGTAAAAAAGTTTTTAGTGTTTATTAAAATAGTGTTTGATATAAGATATAAATGAAATACATTTTTATGCTTTTAGGAGTGTTTTGTTTGAAAAAGTTCAGTGTTACTCAACCACTAAATATTAAATCTACGCTCTATAAATGTATATAACGACTTGCCTGCAGGATACATGAAAACTTTGTAAACATGTTCAATGCAAAGTGGTAGAAATAAAAGATTTTACATAGAAATTTGGAGGGCGTTAAATGTGGCGACCCGATTTCATCACCTATATATAATT
>FXXK01000503.1:230728-242950 GCA_900184695.1 Betula pendula | reverse complement strand
CCAACAGATCAATATCTAAAGTCGGTTCATTTTCAGCACTACAAGACTTTCTACTCAAAGCATCAACCACCACATTGGCTTTACCAGGATGGTAAAACATCTCACTATCATAATCTTTTATCAGTTCTAGCCATCTTCACTGTCTCATATTCAAATCTTTTTGCGTGAAAATGTACTTGAGACTTTGATGGTCGGTGTGAATTTCGCATCGTTCACCATAGAGATAATGCCTCCAAATCTTCAAGGCATAAATTACAGCAGCTAGCTCCAAATCGTGTGTAAGATAATTCTTCTCATGGTCTTTCAACTGTCTTGAAGCATAAGCCACGACTTTACCATCTTGCATAAGCACACATCCCAAACCCTTTTGGGATGCATCTGTGTAGACAACATATCCAACGGATTCCATTGGTAGCGTAAGCACAGGTGCGGACACTAATTTCTGTTTTAGCTCTTGGAAGCTTGCTTCACATTCATCACTCCATACAAACGGGGCATTCTTCCTTGTAAGGGCGGTTAAAGGCCTAGACAATGCAGAGAACTCATTGATAAATGTGGCGACCCGATTTCATCACCTTTTTTTTTTTTTTTGATGAAACCGAATAGTCACAGAGGCTCATGTAAAGCCCACATCATTAACTCATAATCTGAGCATATCACATTAGAGTTAATAACATACACGTAGCAGAAATAAAAACGTAACCTGTGAGAGAACATCACCTGGAGCTGACATAAATTATATACAACAGTTTTATACAAAGACTATACAACAAAATAATGGCTAACAAAAATGCCACATACGGCATAGCCAAAGTACATCATTATGTTTCTACATATACAACAGCATGATGTACAACAAAACTAGACTACAGTATGAGCCTATACAAAATATACCCAATGCGTGTACATCGCCCTCAGACATCATACCCCAAATGTGTAGCCACTGGATCTTCATCAAGATCCGCTGTACCTGCAACACAAGTATCATCTATGTAATCATAGAGATCATCCATAATTACATAGGGAAAGCAAAGAGGAAAGGGTGAGTCAACAGTTCATAAAGAATGAAGACTTCCCCGAGGGTTTTCTTAATGAGCCAAACTTTTATTTATGTAATCGCTTACAATATCAACAACTCAATTTCATAAAATATTCACTCTTTCATTTATCAAACTCAGTGTGGCTGATGAAGTAAAAAACAACATTTATAAAGCAATTAAATCATTAGTATAACTGTGAATGTATACATATGCCTCAATATACATAATAAAAATCCATAAAACATCATATGTAATCCAACTGTAAACGTATACATATGTGCTTTTAAATGAAAACTCTTATGCATACCAAAACGTCTAGCATGAAATAACTCATAAATCAATACATATAAATCATCAAGAATAATTCAATGCATGCTTTAATCTTCCACTTTTTTTTTACTTATCATTGTGTGTACAGCTTGCGTAACGGGCCAGCCCCTAGCACCTTTATATCATATGCGTAACGGGCCCAGCCCTAGCATTTGTGGCGTAATGTGCCCAGCCCTAGCACTTTCTATCATATGCGTAACAGGGCCCAGCCCTAGCACTTGTGTGTAACAGGCCCAGCCTTAGCACTTTTATATCTTGTGCGTAACAGGCCCAGCCCTAGCACTTTTCATATTATATGCGTAACGGGCCCAGCCCTAGCACTTGTGCGTAACACGGCCCAGCTCTAGCATCTTTCATATCTTGTGCGTAACGGGGCCCAGCCCTAGCACTTGTGCGTAACGGGCCTAGCCCTAGCACTTTTCATTATCTTTCATTCTTAGCCTATGATCATGATCACACATCAATGCTATATTCATGTCTATGCAACTTTCAAATCTCGACAATACAACTTTTCTTAATAATCATGTCATAACAATTGAAATCAAAATCATTTCTCAATCATTATAAATCATCATCTTAATATATCAAAGTGATCAATTTTTATAGTATTTCTTTCATATCTCAACACTTTCAAAATCACAACAACAATACTAATTATATCTCATCAAATATTCATAAAACATTGAAGGATACAAATAACAATAAACCATTCTCAAACAACATATGAATGGCTTGACTTTTCCATAACTTTAAACAATCTTTAAAGGCATTAAATTCTATTATTTCTCAACTTGTTTAGCATATTTAAAATATCTAAAATCATTTATAAAATTCTTTGAAAATATAAAATGTATTCGTCCTCAGTGAGTAAAAGATTACTCACCTTACGAGACCGAAAAGAATTCACGATAACGGCACCCAAGCTTGCTTAAAACTCCTCTTGTCGTTTATAGAACTCACTGCAATTTAATTTAATCCAATCATTAGACTAAGGTTACTTTTAAACCTCATACCAACCATTCATTCATTTTTACAAATTTTATTACCCATTTATCATTTATATTACATACCCTTAAAACCATGAGTTTAAGAAACCATTTAGGACTTCTAACTCCACATAAAGCCTCTCTTCACATATTGCCATGAATCAAACTACAATCATCCAACCCCATTTCAATAGTCCAACCCAAAACACACCACAACTATTCAGCCATGGTAGAAAATTCCGTAAGCCAACTCCATTCAGCCATAACTAAACCACAAGATAACTTAAAACCAACATCATACTTCCAGCAAAACTAAGCCAACAAACTCACTTCAATCATCCTAAAGCAACATACTAATAGGCCATCAAATAACCAAACAAAACACAAACTAAAATCCCAAAAATCCAGCCATCATCCAGCCTTCAAAACAGCCTAGAAATCCATCATTCAAGTCACCAAAAATAATATCAATTAAGCTATCAAAATAGCCCATGAATCCATCATTAAAATAGCCAACAAGGACACACATATACCCTATGGCTACCCTCCAAAATTCAGTACACACTTTAATCCAATATCATCACAAAACAGCTACTCAATCCACTATTAAAAACAGCCCAACAAAATACAATTTAACTCCAAAAATCAGCACACATACTCTCAAAATTTCATTCAATTTACACACACATACATGCTGTCAAACCACACTCAAAATAGCACACAAATCAGTCCCAACATTATCCTAAAACCAGCTAACAATCAACTAATAAAACAGCCCAATCAAATACAAATTAAACTCCCAAAATCAGCCCATCATCCACATGAATTAAGCTATCAAAATTCACCCAAAAATCTACAACCATTCAGCCATGCAATTATTTCCCAAGTCTGTGCAGCATCTACACAAATTAAATTATCAAAAATTTTCCAACCCAACACTTCAAGTTAACATGCACGGCCAAAGGAGGAAGAGTTTCCCATCCAATTCAATTTTCAGACCTATGGGAACCCAAGCTGTTTTATATGATTCTCAAGTGTTAAAATCAGTGGGTAACAATGAGAAATGTGAGGGAAGGTTAGGTACTTACCATCCTAGAAGACCTATGGCTAAAAATCCACTTAAACTCTTCCTTGGAGAGCAACTAGGAATCACGGCCAGAACCTACCATTACAGAATTTCAGCTCACTCTCACGTTCAACTCTCCCTCTCAGCCAGCTCTCACTCTTCCTCACTCACGGCCAAAAATAGCATGGAAGTCACGGACAGTAGCAGTAGGAACCGTGAGTGATGCAGCAGAGGAGAAAGAAGAGAAAAAGAGAAGAGAAAAGAAGAGAAGAAGACGAAAGGATGGGCTGGGCATGAATGGGGAAGGCCACGTGAAAAAGAGAAAAGAAAAGGGAGACAGCTACTGGCTGGGTGTTGCCACGTGTGGTGCCCAGCTTGCCCCATTTTTTTTATTTTTTTGCTTCAGCAACCTTGCTGTCCAACAAGTGGCAGCATGCTCTCCACTTCTTTTACTAAAGTCTCGTATCTTTTCTAATTCATATTATGACCCACACATGGTTAAAATTATAACCTTTGATAATTATTGTTTCACCCCATACTTAATTTACTTATCACATATTCATATACATTCTAATTAATTACATTGTTACTACACCATTACCATACTTATCTTATTGTTAATTATCATTATAATTATTTATATACGCCATTAATTTGAATTATTTAAGGGTTATTATTAACAAACTCCTTAATTATTTTCTTGGGTGCAACAATAAATCTCTGATAATAACTAGCTAAGCCCAAGAAACTACGAATCTCTCGAACATTAGTCGGTCACTCTCATTCAACAATAACTTCAATCTTCTTGGGATCAACTGCAAGACCATCCTTGGAAACAACATGCCCCAAGAATGACACATCTTGGATCCAAAACTCACATTTCTTAAGCTTGGCAAATAGCTTATTTTCTCTCAAAATTTCCATGACCATCTTCAAATGTTCTTCATGGTCTTGGTGGTTAGCCAAATAGATGAGAATGTCATCAATGAAAACAACGACGAATCGATCCAAGTACTTGTGGAACACACAGTTCATCAAATCCATAAGCACGGAAGGTGCATTAGTTAAACCAAAGGGCATGACTAGAAATTCATAATGGTCATACCGTGTGCGAATAGCTATCTTTGAAACGTCTTCATCTTGAACCTTAAGCTGGTGATATCCCGACATTAAGTCAATCTTTGAAAACACAGAGACACCCTTAAGTTGATCAAATAAATCATCAATCCTTGGTAAAGGATACTTGTTCTTGATCGTTACTTTGTTTAGCTCACGATAGTCTATGCACATCCGCATTGAACCATCCTTCTTCTTTACAAATAATACTGGTGCTCCCCATGGTGACACACTTGGACGAATGAATCCTCGGTCTAGGAGTTTTTGAAGCTGTTCTTTCAACTCTCTCAATTCTGTTGGAGCCATACGATACGGAGCCTTGTGAATAGGCTGAGTTCTCGGCATTAGCTCAATTGTTAACTCAACCTCACGATCCGGAGGTAATCCCAAAATCTTGGCAAAGACATCTGGGAAGTCACGTACTATTGGAATATCTTCTAACTTTGCTTCAACTTCAGGCTTGGCCATGACATAAGCTAAACAAGCTTGAGCACCATCTTTGACCCATTTTCTTGATTGAATTGCGGAGAGAATCGGCGGTGTAGCACGTACACATGACCTGCAGAATTTACATTCCTCGGCATCAGGAGGCTAAAATACAACTTCTTTAAATCTACAGTCAATACTAGCTCCATATTTCGATAGCCAATCCATGCCCAAAATAACATCAAATCCCAGCATTTCAAATACAGCTAACTTTGCTGGTAGAGTTTTATCCCCAATCATGATTGGACAGTCTTCTACACACTTTCTACAAGTGATAGCATCGCCAATAGGTGTAGCAACACATGTTTTGTTCTAATGGTTTCATGCTCAAATTAAACAATTTTACATATGAAGGAATGAGCACCCGAATCAAATAAAGTGCAAAGCCAGGCTACCAAAAAGGGGAATAATACCTGTGACCACATCGGTATTGCCTTTTGTAGCTTCAACATTTGTAGGATGGAGTGAGTAGACTCAAGCTTGAGCCGGTTGTGTTTGCTGATATCCAATACCTTGTGACCCCTGACTTTTAGATGAAGCCATTGAACAATTTCTGGCGATATGACCTAGTTTACCACAAGTGAAACATGCACCCAACCTGCACTCACCAAAATGTGACCTTCTACACTTAGCACATGAGGGTCTCTGACTCGAATAAGTGGCTGGAGGGTTCTTTCTCATAGCAATTCCAGACTTACTTCCACTAATAGCTTGTCTCTTTGCTGGGTAAGTCGGTGGAGGTGTGGACCATTTCTTTCGTGCTTTGTCAGCAGATTTATCATTGACACTCCTTTCAGCAATAGAGGCTAAGTCCACTAGCTTGGTATACTCCTTGACCCCATGACATATCACTCGACCTCGGATCTTTGACTAAAGACCACAAAGGAACCTTTCTACCTTTGTTTCTTCATTTGGCACCAAGTTAGGCATATACCTAGACAGCTCAGTGAACTTATTAGAGTATTGTTCTACATTCATATCTCCCTGCGTCAGCTCTAAGAATTCCCTTGCTCGCAACTGCCTTTGTTCCAAGGGAAAGAACCAATCATTAAATTCTTGTTTGAACCGCTCTCATGTGATTGGGACGTCTTCACCCAACTCTATAATCAACATGGCTTGTTTAGACATCCACCAGTATTTTGCTTCGCCTATAAGCTTGAGTCCCGTATAGTTCACTTTCTGCTCATCTGTGCACTTGAGAGCTACCATAAGTCGTTGAATACCATTGAGCCAATGGTTAGCAGCAATAGGCCAAGCAATACCGTCGAAAGTAAAGGAGTTGTGGCGGAAGTTGGCTGAAGTGCAGCCGATAGTTTCCCTATGTTCCCGAGGTTCCCCATGCTCATTTTGCAGTGGAAGACAAGCCAAAACAGTGGCAATAAGTTGATTAGTTTGTGCCACAAGCTCAGCCACACTCGGTATAACGGGCGAAGGAGGAGGCGATGGAGGAGTATTTTCACCCCTAGCCTCGAGGTTCATCGATTCTTCTCGACGATTGCGTTGTGTTCGTCGTTTGAGTGGCATAATTCTGCACCAGCACATTGTAACTAATTAAACAATGTGAATGCATATAAAGGTACCACATAAACAAATGTTAACAGCTATAGGCATTTATTAAACTTGCCCATGCACGACTCAACTTAAACTTGATCACTTATTTTCTCTTTAGGCTTTTAAGTTCCTATAGCTCCGACACTATACTCTAGACGTAGACAATCTAGACAACCTATCTCTCACAATAGTCCTAAGAGCAAACTGCTCTGATACCATAACCTGTGGCGACCCAATTTCATAAAACACACACACACAGTATATATATATATATATATTTGAAATGAAACTGCATCATCACAGTAGCGTACATGTGTACCAGCCATCATTATCTTATAATATGAGCATATCACATCAGAGTAATCATAACATAGCAGCGAAAACTAAATAAACAAACCAGTGAGAGTAACATAATATAAGGAGCTGACATAAACTATATAAAACAGTTTTACAACATAAGTGCTATACATCAAAACATGGCTATCAAAAATGCTACATGCGACCGAACCAAATTACATCAACCTGTCCATATATATACAACAACTTAATGTACAACAAAAATTAGACTAAGACCAGACTAAACAAAATACTATCCGGCATATATCGCCTCAAACGTTGTATCTCATATATGCAGCCACTGGATCATCGTCCTGATCCTCAACACCTGCAGCATCAACATAATCTATGCAACCATCGAGAACATCCATGATCACATAGGTAGAGAAAAGAAAGAGTGAGTCAACAGTTCATAATGAATGAAGACTCCTGCGAGATTTTCGAAATGAGCCAAACTTTTATTCTGCAATCGTTTACAATAACAGTTACTCATTTTATAAAAATATTATTTCTTTTATTCAAACTTAGTGTAGCTAATGAAGTAAACAATACATTCATAAAGCATTTTGAATCATTATATATATATTTATATACTATATATATATATATATATATATGTAAATGTATGCATATGTTCCAAAATACGTTTGGATACATAATACATATAACCCATCTAATGCATAACTAAAAATCCACAAACATCATAGCAATTCAGCTATAAACGTATACATAAGTTCTTTCCATTAGAACTTTTATAGATACTAATACATCTAGTATGAAATTCCTCATAAACCAAACACACAAAAATATCAATAACAATGCAATACATGCTTTAATTTTTCACTTTCATCTTTACTTATCATTGTGTGTACAGCTTGCGTAACGGGACCAACCCTAACAAACCGCACACATCAGTTGTGCATAACGGGCCTGCCCTAGCACCTTTCATATCATGTGCGTAATGGGCCCACCCTTAGTACTTGTGCGTAACGGGCCCAGTCTTAACACCTTTCATATATTTCATCATATCATAATGGGCCTAGCCCTTTTCTTTACTTTCATTTTTATGGGCCCAGCCCTCTTCATTATCTTTATTCTTAGCCCATGATCATGCTCACACATCAATGCTATGCTTATGTCAATGCAACTTTCAAATCTCATCATGACATCTTTTCTTAATAATCATATCTCATCGAAAATCTTTTAAAACTTTGAAAGTATCAAGTAATAATAAATCATTCCCAAAACAACATATGAATGACTCGATCTTGTTATAGACATAAACATGCTTTTGAAAACAATGTTTTTTCTAATCATTTATAAAACTCTCTTGAAAACATAAGAATGTATTTTGTCCTCAGTGAGTAAGAAATTACTCACCTCAATCCTTTGATGCTTATTGGACACCAATACAACCTCTAAACCACAAGAAATTGCAATATCACATTGCATGCAAATCTTAGATACAATCTATAACTCAAAACTTAATCAACAAGTGCTTATAACCTCATAAGCACTTAACCCATAATACTCAAGGCTTAATGGAATTTATAACATGATTCCATAAGCTACAAGAGTTAATCTATGGCAATTTACAATGGATTAACATGTTACATTGTAGTTTTGAGTAAAATTACAAAGCTAAACTTAGATACTTACCACGATGAACGAAGACCCGGTCGAAGGAACTTCGATTAAATGCTTGAACTCCACAAATGTTACAAAACTCTAGACAAATAATCAAGATTAAACAACATGCATGTGGTGTTAGCTTAATCTTGAGAAAGTAGACTATGGCTTGAGAATTTACCTCAAACGATCGATGGAAACAACGATCTAACACTAAGGAATATTTTGCCGATATTAGAAAATGCAACCCGAGCCTCAAAATNCTAGCCCTTTTCTTTACTTTCATTCTTATGGGCCCAGCCCTCTTCATTATCTTTATTCTTAGCCCATGATCATGCTCACACATCAATGCTATGCTTATGTCTATGCAATTTTCAAATCTCATCATGACATCTTTTCTTAACAATCATATCATTTACTGATTATCATGAACCAATATTTCAACACATCAAAGTAATCAATAATCTAGTATCTCTTTTGTATCTCAACCCTTTCAAAATCACAATACAATATCAATCATATCTCATCGAAAATCTTTTAAAACTTTGAAAGTATCAAGTAATAATAAATCATTCCCAAAACAACATATGAATGACTCGATCTTGTTATAGACATAAACATGCTTTTGAAAACAATGTTTTTTCTAATCATTTATAAAACTCTCTTGAAAATATAAGAATGTATTTTGTCCTCAGTGAGTAAGAAATTACTCACCTCAATCCTTTGATGCTTATTGGACACCAATACAACCTCTAAACGACAAGAAATTGCAATATCACATTGCATGCAAATCTTAGATACAATCTATAACTCAAAATTTAATCAACAAGTGCTTATAACCTCATAAGCACTTAACCCATAATACTCAAGGCTTAATGGAATTTATAACATGATTCCATAAGCTACAAGAGTTAATTTATGGCAATTTACAATGGATTAACATGTTACATTGTAACTTTGAGTAAAACTACAAAGCTAAACTTAGATACTTACCACGATGAACGAAGACCCGGTTGAAGGAACTTCGATTAAATGCTTGAACTCCACAAATGTTACAAAACTCTAGACAAATAACCAAGATTAAACAACATGCATGTGGTGTTAGCCCTTAATCTTGAGAAAGTAGACTATGGCTTGAGAATTTACCTCAAACGATCGATGGAAACAACGATCTAAACACTTAGGAATATTTTGCCGATGTTAGAAAATGCAACCCGAGCCTCAAAATGTAGTTATTTTAAGGTTTGGAAAAAACCCTAGGAGAGAGAAGAGAGCTCAAGGTCGTTCCAACTCAGAGAATGTGAGAAATGAGCTGAAAAAATGCACTCAACTTATTTATACTTGCTATACTGCAATATCACATTGCATGCAAATCTTAGATACAATATATTACTCAAAACTTAATGAACAAGTGCTTATAACCTCATAAACACTTAACCCATAATACCAAGCTTAATAGAACTCATAACATGATTCCATAAGCTACAAGAGTTAATCCATGACAATTTACAATGGATTAACATGCTACATTGTAACTTTGAGTAAAATCACAAAGCTAAACTTAGACACTTACCACGATGAATGAAGACCCGGTCGAAGGAACTTCGATCAAATGCTTGAACTCCACAAATGTTACAAAACCCTAAACAAATAATCAAGATTAAGACACATGCATGTGGTGTTAGCTCAATCTTGAGAAAATAGACTATGGCTTGGGAATTTACCTCAAATGATCGGTGGAAACGACGATCTAACACCAAGGAATGTATTGCCGATGTTAGAAAACGCAACCCAAGCCTCAAAATGTAGTTCTCTTAAGGTTTGGGAAAACCCTAGGAGAAAGGAGAGAGCTCAAGGTCGTTCCAACTCAGAGAATGTGAGAAATGAGCTGAAAAAACGCACTAAACCTATTTCTACTCACCATACTGTTCACAATCGTCCGAACCATATATGGACCATCCGGACCACTACCGTCTGGACCATTCTGTGAACGGGGTGTGGACGAGGCACACTGACTGAATCAAAATGTGCTTTGTTCGGACGTAGCTGGGGACGACATGTAGACGATTGCAAAAAATGCATTGTCCGGACTCTATAGCGAATGATGTGTAGGCAGTTGCTACTGACTAAATAGTAGCACACACTGTCCAGACCGCAGTAGATGAAATTGTAGACAACCAACACTGGGCAACATCCGTCCGGACCACAACATCATTGTCCGAACGCCCAATGTGAAAAGATTATTTTTAAGGTTTTCTCGATGTGTTTCCGAAGTGATTTCATAATTCCTTAACTTAAATTCTTGAGCACAACATAGACTGTTGGGGATCATGTTATAAAAACATCATACGTAGTGGAAAAATATAAAGCATACTTTAAGAGGAAACATAGCATTTGATTATTCTAGTGATAAGAGAAACAACAAGTTTATAGTTATTTACAAATCATGTGGGTCTCTTTTAGGCATTTAGAAATATTTGCATGAGGCTTTGAATCCTTCTTCATACTTGTTGTTGATAACCTTCAAAGGTTGAAGAACAATGCCAAGAACCCCAAGAGCTGTTAGATCTTAAATATCTAAAATCACCAAGAACTTGAAGGAGCTTTGAAGAACACGATGAACACGAACAACAAAGTTCTTCAATCTTCAGATCTTCTTCTTGATATCTGAATATAACTGTGAGAGTAGACTCACAACTAGAAGCATAAGAGCTAAAACTCTCTAGGATATTTTTCTCACACCTTCTACTATAAGGTAGCTTTCAACTTGTGTTGTTATTGTAGTTGTACTTTTTATACTTATTATGATCCTCTACTTATAGATTTAGGATTACTTGAAGAGGAGGTGGTGAAAATTCTAGAATCTAATTACGAAGTGGAATTAGAAAATAGAATTCTCAAATAGAGATTATAAATCACCAGAGGATTTCTCCTTTAGTGATTGTTGGCCATGGTGGGGGGAGAATACTCTCCCTGTTGGTCAACTATGGGTTAGGGTTTACCCATACCCCTTGTCTCCCTTGGACTTAGCTTGAACCCCTTGCTTTTATCTCTTTTTCCCAATGCTCCTTTTCCTTTTAGACCAAACCTAGGAATTATTTATTTGGCCCAAACCTCTTCATACAAGGTTCTTAAAAATAAATTATCTTAGCCCAAGTTTTTAATAAAATAAAATAAGCTTGAATGAAATTCAATGCCTAATTTTATTTAAATAAATAAATCCTTAATAAAATAGCTGAGGAACATTTTTACCTTAGTCAATTTATATCAACTCAAAAAAGGACTTAAAGGAAAATAGAATTAGTTATCTTAGTCCTCTGTGAAATTTTCTCACTTAATGACTCATCACATCTTACTAAAAATCATAGATGATTCCACTAAACATATGTGATTGCACTATAATTCATATTTTGATAATATATAATTAATCCTTCGTGACATACTTATTAAATATATAATACCCTTCCATGGAACTTACTCCGCAGTTGAAACAAAGATGATTAATTGTCACTTTATTCATTATATCTTTTTTTTTGAGTCATCGAATTCGAACTTTATATTTTATCTTACTGTACCCTGTGAGATTCCTCTCACCCTTGTAGATCTGTTTATAATAAATTTCACTGAAACCCACTTAAGCCTGAGATATAAGATAAAACATTCTTATCAATCCTAAAACAAT
>FXXK01000503.1:179616-224984 GCA_900184695.1 Betula pendula | reverse complement strand
AATTTCTAATTAAATCAAAGCCATAATCAAGGCTATTAATCAAGAGCCTCAAGCCATAACCAAAATACTCCATAATCCATAGCAAAGAACCTAACCATTGAGCACACCAATCTTTAAATCAAGTTCCTTGAACCAATATTGTACCCCCATAGCTTGGCTTACCAAAACAGCCCATATAAATCCATAGAACATGATCACAACAAATGACAATCTTCATCCACACAATAAATCAAGGGCCTATCTCCAACTCTACAATTTTATTAACAATTGATAATCTCATACAATCTACACCAAAGTCCAATCTACAACAATTAATTCTCTAAAACTCATCCATTTTTCCTAAACCGTTTAGCCATAAACCAGCCAAACTTAAAACTAAGCAATGAAGCATTCTCCTTTACAAACAATAATGGATATTCATCTATTCATAATACCCATAACCATTCAGCCATAGCTGAATCTTCTAAAGAAAAACCAGCAAAGCTGAACATCACAAAACAGCCCAAGCAATTACAAATCAACTCCAAAATCAGCATTCATATACCTATCAAAACAGCCCAATATCCAAACACAATTAAGTTCCCAAAATCAGCACCACACTAATCAGCCCAACACACACACACACACTCGGTCAAGACTACCAAAAATAGAGTAACAACCCAAAATCAACCCATTCGGCCATAGCCAATTTTCCCAAGCAAACTAAGTATCAATCGAAACCCATAATTAGCAAACCCATAATTAAAACCCCAAAAATCAAGCCAAGAACATCAATCGGTTAGACCACAAAAACAGGGCACTACAACCCGTTCAAAAATACCAACCGAAACCTCCAACCAAATACCCACATCTCTAATTCAACATGCACGGCCATAGGGAAAGAAAATCCCCAAGAATAACCCAAATGAACCCCAATTTCGAACCTAAGAAAATCATAGTAATCCATATGATTTTCGTGCTCAAAACTCAATGGGTATAACGAAATTATAGAGAAAATGCTAGGTATTTACCTCACAAAGCAAACCCATGGCCGGAACCATGTTTGGCTTCACCATTTTTCTGCATGTATCTCTTCTAAGTCTCTGCATCTCTCCCCCGATCTGCTGTGCTATGCGTGGAGAAACCGAAGAAGAGAAGAGGGAGAAAGAGAAGGAAAATAAAAGAGAAAGGGAAGAGATGAGGGGCTGTGACGTGAGCGTGCGACAGAGAAGAGGCAGGGAGAAGAAAAGAAAGGAAGAAAAGAAAAGGGGGACGCGCTGACAGGGGAGAAAGAAAAGAAAAAAAGAAGAAAAGGAAAAGAAGAGGGGAGAGGGTGCACGTGGGGGTAGGTAAGGGTTAGCCCTTATTCCACTTTCTTTTTCTTTTTCCTTTTGCTTGCCTTGAAAATGCTATGATGATAAAATATCCTCCATAGCCAATCACAATAAAACATGTGGCAATGGGTAGATTTCATTTTTATTTTAAACCCCCATCTTACATAAATTTAACATAACCCACCATATATTAATTCTATTCTTTGCTAATAATATTTGACCCATATTTAATTTATTTATCATTTCACATACAAATAATTATTTATCACATTAGGACTTATTATTATTATAATTTCATTAACATTAGCGAATATAGTTTTTTTTTCCAATTCTCTTAATATAATTATTAAATAATATTGTTATATACTATCACCACACCAATATTATTATTGGTTAATATTATTTATATTGTATTAATTCGAATGGCTTAGGAATATTAAGCAATAAATTGCTTAATTATTTCCTGGGCGTTACAGCGCCCCCACAAAATGAATACACTTAAAACAAAAAGAATTAGAATAAGAATTTTCTGTGCAATGCATATTTATAAATGGAAAACTCTTGTGCATCAACCCAATCATCAACTTGGTGTCCTTCTACTGTAGAAAAAATATTTTTTAATATAAAGCTGGCCCACGCACTTGTGACTGACCAAGAAGGATCCTCTATCTCCAAAAAAAAAGAAAAGCCAGCCATGTTTAACCCCTGGGTTAACCGTGCCTTTAATTAAAAAAAAAATTAATAATATTTAAATTTTGAACCACGCGGGTTCAAAAAGAAAAAAAAAATTCTTGGTCTACTGCGTGTTTTCTCTCCCCCACTTCGTCTAAAACCCATTTTCATACCCCCACTTCGTCGATGACTAAGCATCCCTCTTTATAAATAGCCCACTAAGTCCCTTCCCTCCTCACACTTCGCAAATCCCTTTTCTCTCTCTCTCTCTTTGGGTCTCTCATTCTTCTTCTCATTGTCTAATTTCATTAAAAAAAAAAAAAAAAAAAAAAGGAAAAAAAAATTGTAAGTATCTCTCTCTCTCTATCTTTAAAGTTCCAAAATGTCACTCAGCTACGGTGGTAATCACGGACTAGTTCTGCTTTTAATGTTCTACGAGTAAGTTCAATGCTTTTGTAGTGTCACTTGTTAGTCAAGACTCTCACTTAGTTCAGAACTCTACCTTGAAGAAGCCTCTCACACTCACTGTTACAGATGGATAAGAGTTCTATATGTGCTGTGCTTATCTCAACCACATCAACAGCATCTCATAATACTTATCTCAACTACATTTGTAATTTAAATAGTTTGAATTTGTAAACGTTATCTTTACTTTTAAACTCTCAACTGTATAGCTTCTATAGCTCACGCTCGATCTTAAGTCTTTCGCTTGTTTTTACCTATCCAAATATTACACAAGCTATGTATGTGAAATTGGATGGTCCAAACTATCTACGATGGCTCACTCAGATTTTATCTATGTTACGGAGTACTGAACTTCTAGGCATTGTGGATGGTTCTCTCCCGTGTCCTTGACAGTATACTCCTGATACTTCAGGAAAGGATACCTCTGTGGTAAATCCTGAATATTCTCTTTGGACTAAGAAGGATCAATACCTTCTTAGTGTGATCAATGCTACCCTTGCAGAAAGAGTGTTGTCTACTGTCTTTGGTATGGACTCCTCTCGTCAAGTGTGGACACATCTTGACAACAAGTTTGCCAATCAATCTCCGTCAAGAATTGCTCATCTCAAACGTCAACTTCAAAGTCTACATCAAGGCTCCAATTCTTGCTTTGACTTTTTGTACTACGCCAAACTTTGGGCTGATCAGTTGGCGGCTGTGGGAAAACCTCTTGCTAATGATGACCTGATTTCTTATGTCATCAGTGGTTTAAACCACGTTTATACCCCCTTTGTCACCACATTATCTTTTGTTAACCGAAATAGCACTATTTCTTTTGATGATTTTCAATCTGAACTTTTGTCTCATGAGATCTTTTTGAACCACCAGCATCATCTGGTTCCTCCTACTAGTTCTCCTCTTGGTATGTTTGCTAATAAGTCTAATGTCCACTACAACAACAGGAAACAGAAGGGCTCGTTTAACCCAGGGCAGCGGTCACCTTTCAGGCCTAGTTCTCCTCGTCCTGCTGGTCTTCCTGCAACTCTCTCCAGGAACCCATCCCAGGCACCATCACGACCTCCTTGCCAAATATGTGGCAAAATGAGTCATCAGGCGGATTGCTTCCACCGCATGGACTACACATTTCAAGGCCGTCATCCTCCTTCCCAATTGGCAGCCATGGTTGCTCAAAACAATACAACTGTGGAACAGGAAGATGATTCTTGGTTTGCTGATAGTGGCGCTAACGCTCATCTCACTGCAAACCTGGAAACTCTGCAGAATCAGCATCTTTTTCATGACTCTGACACAGTTGTAGTGGGCAATGGCAGTGGGTTAACTATTCAGAATACAGGTTCTTCAGTTATCCAAACAGCCAACAACAAATTTCTTCTTAACCATGTTTTACATTGTCCAAATGTTATATGTTGTGTTTGGATTGATTTCATTTTGTAAAGATCTGTCTTTTTTGGGGGTTTGTGATTTGGTTCAGTTTTGGCATTGTTCCAGCAGATTTGATTGTGTATATACGTTGCGTTTATTGGGTTCTGTTTGTTTCTCTGCTAAACAATGCGAGAAAGAAGTGGTGGGTTTTTGCTGATAGATAAGGATATTGGTGATTTTGAGTTTGTGGGTTTGTTTTTTTTCTTTAGTGTGATATATTTTATCAGTTGGCCAAAGCAGGGAAAAAAAAAACAAAATATTTTATTTTTGCATTGAATTTTGCTTGGACTGTTGGAAGTGTTTATATGCTTTATTTGTTTAAATGGAAAATAGTTCCGGAATAAAGGCCTTTTTTTCTACTAGTTTTGTTTTGTTCAATGAATTTATCTTTCTGAAATGTATTTCTCAAGGGAAACATGAATATGAAGTGAAGTAGTTTTTCTCTTTTTAGTGCTTGTTGGTGGGACATATAGATATATTTGCAGTATTTCGTGTGATCTATAAAGCAAAGTGAGTTGAATATCTATTGGTGGGAGTTTGTCTCTTTCACTTTTTGGAGTTGTCATGTATTCACAGCCCAATTCTAGTTTTTCTTGGTTATAAGTTTTTCCCTGAGATCAGATCCCAAAAAATAAAATTCTTCTAAAACTATTCTTAAGACGAGTGAAGTGGTCCTAATTTCCAATTTTTACTTGTGGTGTACTCTATCTATTGTATGCCTTTTAATCTGAGATTTTAAGTCAATATTTTTTTATGCTGGGTTATGTAGAATTGCTGGTTGGATATGGCTGCTACATACGAGTCAAAGAACATCCTAATCACTGCAGCCGCTGGCTTCATAGCATCCCATGTTTGCAACCGGCTCATCAGGAACTACTCTAATTACAATATTGTTGTCCTCGACAAGCTTGATTACTGTTCAAATTTGAAGAACCTGCTACCCTCGAAATCGTCCCCCAACTTCAAGATCATCAAAGGAGACATTGGCAGTGCTGATCTCGTCAACTTTATTCTCCTTTCGGAGTCTATCGATAATGCACTTTGCAGCCCAGACTCATGTTGACGACTCCTTTGGCAACAGCTTTGAGTTCACCAAGAACAATATATATGGCACCCATGTTCTGCTGGAGGGCTGCAAAGCCAATGGCCAAATCCAGAGGTTTATCCATGTGAGCACAGTTGAGGTTTATGGGGAGACAAATGAGGATGCTGTTGTGGGGAATCATGAGGCTTCTCAGCTCCTTCCAACAAATCCGTATTCCTCCACTAAAGCTGGGGCGGAAATGCTTGTTATGGCATATGGACGTTCATATGGATTGCCTGTGATAACTACAAGAGGTAGTAATGTTTATGGGCCCAACCAGTTCCCTGAAAAGATGATTCCGAAATTCATCCTCTTGGCCATGAAGGGAAAGCATTTACCAATTCATGGGGATGGATCTAATGTTTGGAGTTATCTCTACTGTGAAGATGTTGCGGAGGCATTTGAAGTCATTCTCCACAGGGGTGAAGTGGGGCATGTCTACAACATTGGTACAAAGAAAGAAAGGAGAGTGATTGATGTGGCCAGGGAAATTTGCCATCTTTCCTCTTTGAATCCAGATACATATATCAAGTTTGTAGAGAATAGGCCTTTTAATGATCAGAGATACTTTTTGGATGACCAGAAGCTGAAGAACTTGGGATGGTTCGAACGAACTTCATGGGAAGAGGGTCTAAAGAAGACCATGGGGTGGTATGCCAACAATCCTGATTGGTGGGGTGATGTTTCCGGTGCACTTCTCCCACATCCAAGAATGCTAATGGTGCCTGGAATTGAAAGGAAGTTTGATGGGCCTGATTTCAGCAATTCTGCTTCCTCTTTTGCAGTAAATAGTCCTAAAAAAATTACATTTAACAGGAAAGTAAAGTATAAGTGCACTAGCAATAGTCTTTTTTAAACCTTATTTCTTTTTTTAGTGTAGAGAAAACTGTTAAAAAAAACTTATCCAGCAGCTTTCCTTAGTGTTCTATTAACTAAAGAAACACCAAGAAAATTAAAAGTTATTCTCTTCATTTAGAAAACTAAAAGTGGTTCACTTAATATTATTTTAATAAAAAATAATAATAAAATAAAAGTGGTTTAAGGAAAACTGTTGTTAGTTCTCTAAGAAAAAAAGTTGGGTGAAAGTTTCCTAATAATATGGGCTTTGAGTTAATTTTTAAGTGATCGGTTTTTATAGATCTTTGCCGCTTAGATGTGTCCTATTTCTATTAATGCTATAGACCTACATTAATTTATGTAATACGTAAACTTGAACAATTTTATTGTAAAGAGTAATACCCTTGGCCGAATACCATTGCTACCTAACATTTTTATATTTGTATTTTGTTTATATTCTAAGCGACCAAAAGCAAAAATACAACCAAATCTGTTCATGTTCTTTTACTCCAAAAAAGAAAAAAAAAAATGTTCTTAATTTACTAACCTTTCTTAATACACAATCTTAATTTATCTCTTCTTTTTCATGCATTCACTAAAATCAGAACCCGTACTGCCGAAAGCGTTTGACCTTACACATCTCTTCTTTTTCATGCATTCACTAAGAATAACCTTATAGATCTAAAATTTAGTTCCAAAAAACCTCATTATTTCTATGTTTCACCTGCAATAACTTTTTCAAAGATGAAAATTGATCTTCCGGGAGGTTTTTATTCTTTTTCTTTCTCCTAAGTAAATAATATTTATTAATGAGGCACATTTAGAACCTTTTCACTAAGCCTAGTTCTTTGTGGGTTGCTTGGGTTATAGAGCATCTTTTAAAAGGCAATTGTTTTGGAAGATTAAAATACCTCATAACAACTCTTGGAGCTGGAGGAAGATGTTGAAGATCTTTGAGCAGATTCTCAAATTTATTGATTGGGAAATTAGAACCCTAGTAATGGGTGTTGGGAAATTTAAGAAATTTGAAATGCACAGGAATCTGTGCTGTAGGATGGGGGCTTCGCTTCAAGATAGAACCCTATGTAAATGATGCCGGTTTTCAACTTGGTTTGAAGAAGATTCTATTTGTTTGTGTAGCTTTTTGGGTTTGTAGTAGGTGATTGTGTTTGTACAAGTTGTAGTAGTTGCAAATTTGTGTATAAATTTCGATATAAAGGTTAGATGGTAGGTGGGTTGTTCTGTTGATTTCAAGCAGAAGATTTGTGAGTAGGTTTGAGATGAGGGATAGGTGTTTGGTTGAGTTGCTGAATTTTTAGCGACTGAGGCCCAATGAAGTTTGGAATGTTTTGGTATTTGGATTGTTTGGTTAGTAAAAGGATGCATATTCATAATAAATAAAAAATTTAAAAAAAAATTCATTAGAAATTAAAGTGCAGCAAGGGTTTAAAACCCCAAGTACAAGATTAGAAAACCATCTTCTTGCACTTGAACCAACTTTTTGTCATAAATTCAGATTCTCTGTCTCCCCCCTAGAAAACAAAAACTTGTCAATAGCAAAGAATGCAGTAGTAACAAAGGCTTATGTTTATCCTTGTGGGTTGTTCTCATAATAACTGCATGGATTGTTATAGATCTAAAATGTATTTATCAATACATTTTCTTTATTTAACATCCATCATAGTTTTAAAGAACAAAATGAAACCTTAACTTATGCCCGTCCTAGCCTCTTATATCTTCAGGCATCTATCTTTATTGAAATGCTTGATAAAAGTTAGCAAGATATCAAATATTATTGGCTTCATTAATTATTTTGGTTAATAAATTAACCTTTTATTTCGTTTGTAGTGTCTATACTTTTTCTATATCAGTCTTAATTCATCTTCAACAATTGATTGACAATGCTCTCCCAGATTACCAAAAAGACAAAAATAACTTATAATTTTTTTTTTCATTAACATAAAAATGTCCTTATAAATTTCAAAAAAAAATAAAAAAGGACTAGGGGTTGCTCGGTCACCCCCTTGGCCAAATAGGGTGATAGAAATAGTGAAACAAGTGTTAGTGATAGTTATTCTGCGCCTTGGTTGTGTATTGGTGATTTTAACAAAAATTCTTGATCAATCTGAGAAAATTGGTGGACGTCCTTATGCATGCTCTTCTCATGATCCCTTTCGGGAATTGGTGTGCTGTCGTAGGCAACCAAAAATAAAACTTATACTCCTAAAAATACATGTAGTAGTGCAAGTAAGGATCGTTCCCATAGAGAGTATTCAGCCTAGTTTTATGCTACGTGAACAAGGATTGGGGGGGGGGGGTTTGAGTATAACGAAAACAATTTTAAGAAGAACAACTAAGGAACAATTCAATTTAAAGTATCGAAATCAATCAAAAGAACAAACCTTGGTCGAAGTCAACATCCACCATTGGAATTTTACAACTGATCATCGAAGCAAGCATATGTTAATTCATACTTTGAATATTCACCGTTGGAATTATTATCCTATCTTTCCTTAGTCGTAGTTGATTAGAAAACAAGCGATTTAATTAACCTTCACTACTAAACATCCCAAGACAAGCGCTAAAGGTTTAATCTAGTAGCAACCTTAAGAATTAGAGAGATCGATGAACCTAAACAACATAAGCACAAGTGGTTGCATTTAATTTAATCGAGCGTTCTTCCTAAGATCTAATAATTTCTGACGCAGCAAATCATTAAATCTTAGTTGCTTCGCAAATTAGAGGGATCAAACAATTACAGATTTGATATCTAATATAGCAGTAGATTGCAACGAATAATAAACTAGTAGATCTCCTAGTAATTAAATGAGACAATCATGAAAATAGGTACAGAAGAATATCCGATACTCAAAGCATAAATTGAACACTAAAACAATTTAGATCTCACAGTTTTATTGATTTCTAGGCTTCCGTTTCCTTCAACCAATGATGAAAGTTTAGCTACGCAGAGCCATAATGAAAACTCAAAGGATCAGTTAGAGAAGAATGGAGAAAAAGAGTTTCTGTAGTTTGATGATTCCCCTCTTCTTTATACACGTTCATCCCCTTATTAGAAACCTACAAAATCTCCTAAAGATATTTTAAATATTATCCTAAAATAACAATATCCAAATCTGATTAATTAAGGAAAATATTAAAAATAAAATAGAGTCCTAATATAACTAGGAAAGTGGTGTTTCCGGCTGTAATTTTCGTACACCAAATCTGCTAGTTTTCACATATTAGAATTGCATGTTAAGGAATGTTTCAGAACGTCAACAGTGCAGGTTTCACAACTTTCATCCCGATTTTGACCTTGATGCAGCTAGTATCTCTCCAAACTCAAAAGATGAAAGTTGTAGATCTATTTCTTGGTGTTCCATAGCATCTTGAATAATCTCAATTGGAGCTTGGATGAGAGAGTTATGCCTAGATTACGAAGTGATGTTGAAACTGTCCAGAATCGTCCAATTAGCTTTGTTTTGCATTTAATGCCTCAAATTGCATCCTAAATCAAAATAAAAGAATAATGAGTACATTTAGGCACCAAATAAGTATAAAAGACTAAACATTAAGGGAGAAAAATATAACATTTTGTATTCTCATCAGGAATTTATTAATTGTCATGGCTTGGTAGACTTAGGCTTTACTGGCAACCCTTTTACATGGTCTAACAATAGAGATTGTGATAGTCTTATTAAGGAAAGATTAGATAGAGGTTTCACATCCACTGAATGGATTATAAAGTTTTTCCCTCTAATTCCATACTTCATCTCCCATCCTACTCCTCTGATCATAATCCTATTATCCTAAACACTGCCACCCCTTCTGTTTTTTTACCAAGGCCTTTTAGATTTGAAGAGTTTTGGACAAACGATCCTACTTGCAAGGCTATTATCTCTGTTGCTTGGCTTCCTTCTTTTGAAGGTTCCCCAACCTATAACCTGTCCAAGAAATTAAAAAACACCAGATTTGCTCTTAAGTCCTGGAATTAGCTCTACTTTGGTCATATCCAAACTCGGATTGTTCTTCTTACTAGTTAGCTTGATTTTGTCCAACAAAGCCCTTCTTCTAATCAACACCATCAAATGGAATTATCTCTCAAGGTTGAACTCAATAATCTTCTTCTTCAAGAGAAGCCATATTATGGAAAAATAAATCTCGTGAAATTTGGCTTACCTGCAAAGACCTTAACACTAAATTTTTCCATGTTTCAACTCTGATTAGGAGAAGAGGAAACTCGATTGATTTTTTGAAAACATCTACGGGAGCTTGGATTTCTGACAGGGCTACTACTGGTGGTTGTTTTACATCTCATTTCACTTCCTTATTCTCTTCATCACAACCTATCATCAATGATGACCTCTTAAATTTATTTGACAGCTGCATCTGTCCAGATGAGAATCTCTCTATTGTTCTATTCCCTATGAGCAGGAAATCTTTGATGCATTATCCAATATTGGGTCTACAAAAGCCCCTGGCTCTGATGGCTTTATAGCTTTATTCTGCAAAAAATACTTGGACATGGTCAAAGAAGTGGTGTTAAGGAGTATCTAGGATTTCTTCCAAAAAAAAAAACCACCTTTTGAATGTAATGCCCTAAAGATTTAACCAATTTAAGGACTTGTTTTGGAGCTTCAAACGTTGGAAGGAATGTTTGAAGATTTCCGTGGAACGTTCGATTCCTTGATCAAACGTTCAATGGTTGGATCGAATGTTCGATTGTGTCGTGATACATTGTGTAACATTGTCCACCTGTGGTCATGCGTTCAGTGTGTGTCAGACCATACCAAACGTTCCATGCTTTTGTAAAATATTCGATGGAAACCCTAGGACTGTTAGGTAATAGTACATCAAACATTTGATATCGTACTACCAAACGTTCGATGGACCTAAAAAGCGATTAGTCCTTAACCAGATGCTCTAGCCCTATAAATAAAAGCCCTACCCCTCCTTTCTACTGTTCATTTTTTACTAGAGCTTAGAGAAACCCTTGTGAGTGTGTGAGCAAGAGAGTTTGAAGAAGGAGAAGGCTTTTGGGCTTTAGAAGTATCTATCTTAGCCTAACTCGTTCTCATGTTGTTATTTGCTTATTGTTATCTTGTTCAGTTAGTTGTTATGTCTTAGCTACTGTGTTGTAAGTGATAGGTTTGATCATTAAGGTTTAAAATGGTTTTATGTTGATTTAAGGAGTTTAGCACTTTGAACCCTATTTTTTAAGTATAAAGCCCCTTATTTCTTCTAGTAAGTCCTTAGGGAGACCTTATGTGATGTTAGAATCCATAAACGACCGAGGTTGTGGTCCATAATGGGTTTCTAGACCTTTTCAAACGTTTAACCTTCCTAGTCAAACGTTCGATATTCGGGCCTAGAACGTTCGACCTTCTGGTCAAATGTTTGATGCTCGAACATAAAGTCATTTTTGTGGTTGTTAGAGGCCTAAAATTTGTTTAGTTCAAGCATAAGATTAATGATAAGATTATTTTTCAGATTTGAAAATCAAAGACAGCGTGGAGGACTATTTGGTTGATCCTTACAACTCAAGTGAGTAAAAACTCACACAAATACTTATTATTGTTATTTTTCGGCATAGCATGACTATCTTATATACAAAACATACATTTTTATAACTCTCATGAAATATCTACTTTTGATTAACTATGAACTTCATCTTGTGAAAATGATTGTGATTAACAAGATAATGAAATAATGAATTTGTAAAATGCATGCATATAAAAGACAATGAAAGACTAGTGTTACATCGTCTCGTGCGGAGAAAAAAGGGCCATAGGCTTACTATTATTACAAATTAATTCTATGGTAAAATGTTTCTTTTATGAATGAAAATGGTCTTGGATCCAATGATTAAAATTTTGTGACTAGCGCACCATTTTTTGAGTGGGGTCACTGTTATGGCTTTACTAGTCAATCTGGGTCATCCTCGGTCAGACTGCTAGTATAAGACGGTATGTTTGTGTAATGTCCGAGGCACTGAAATTGTACTAGAAGCCTTTTGGAACACGCAAATCCTGTTGAGAGGGAGGTAATATCTCGGGTAGACCATATTGTTAGCATATCACATATTCTTGAATATATCATGTATTAGATAAATATACTGCATTGTCATAACATGTTTATGCCATGATTGAGAATATCAATGCATGTGATTTATAAACTAAATTCATAAAATGATAACTTGTATAACATGTACATTATTACTCACTAAGTCATGGACTTACGCTTTTATCTTTTTCACTAATGATCTTACGCTGCTTGATAGATAGTTTAGACGATGCCGGAGTATTCGAGGAGTATGGTCCAGTTGGAGGGTATTCTCCTAGTGATCGTTGAGGAGTTAGACCCCGTATGGCTGAGTAGGATGTAGAAAGTCGGAGGAGACTTACAACGAGACATGATAGATATAGGCTACATGCTTTTTATTGTGAAAGTTAGGCTTTGATTTTGTTGTTGATTTCTTAGAACTTAGATTCCAATCCTTCTGTTATTTTGACGACTAGCCTTTGACCATACTTACATCAGTACTTATGATATATATATCAATGTTGTTTTAAGTTATTTTGGTATTATTTTATTATGAGTATTAGTTGTTATCTCTATTTTATGTAAGTAACAAGTCTTTCACTGTAGACGAGAATCTTTGAGAGTGTATAATTTCTAGGTTTTAACCTGGAGGAAGTTAAGGCTTGGAGGCGAACTGTTAATTCATTTACTAGTTAAATGAGTTTGTCGGGGCGTTACACTAAAAGAGTAAAACCACACTTTTATTGCCTTGGCTCCAAAACAACTTGGTGCCTTATCAATCAATCATTTCAAGCCCATAAGTCTCTGCAATATTATCTACAAGATCAGATCCAAGATCCTTGCTAATAGGTTCAAAAATCTGCTTCATCATATTATTTCACCTTATCAATCTGCTTTTGTTTGTTCAAGAAATATTCAAGATAATTCTATATTGGCACATGAATTACTTCATTCCTTGAAAAACAAAAAAAGATAGAGGTGGTCTTATGGCTATGAAGATTGATATGAAAAAAAATTTGATTGTATGGAATGGTGTTTCCTTTTATCTATTATGAGTAAACTAGGGTTTAGTCCTATTTGGTTAAACTGGATCAGGATTTGTATTACTTCCACATCTTTCAGTATCTTGATCAATGGTACTCCCTTTGGACACTTCTCTCCTAAACGAGGGCTTCGTTAGGGTGATCCTTTATCTCATTTCCTGTTCATTCTAGGCTCAGAAGCCTTATCAAGGATTTTACTCAAGCAAGAATCTATGGGTCTTTTAAAAGATCTCTATTTTCATAAATAGTCCTCCTATTACTCATCTTCTGTTTGCGGATAATCTCATTATATTTATAAAATCTGCCTCTACAGAAGCTTCTGTTATTAAGGGTTGCTTAGATGATTATTGTCAATAGCCAGGGCAAGCAGTGAAAACCTCCAAATCTACTATTCTTTTTAGCAAGAATACCTCTGCTTCTTCGATTCATAGCATCACTAGCATTATCCTTTACAAACCAACTTCTTCATCTCCTTATTATTTGGCTCTACCTTTTATTATTGGCAAGTCAAAAAAATAGAGGTTTCAACCAATTTTGGATAAGGCAATGAAGAGAATAGATGGATGGAGGGCAAAAACTCTTTCTCAAGTTGGTATGGCAGTCCTCATCAAAGCAACTACTTCTATATCCCAGCATACTCTATGAGTACAATCCTTCTCCCAGATCTCATATGCAACACTTTAGACAAAATGTTTAAAGGTTTCTAGTGACGCTTTCCAAAAGAAAAAACAAGAAATTTGTCTCTTAAATCTTGCAGTTCTATGTGTATTTCCAGGAATCAAGGTGGGCTAGGATTTCGTAAAATGAAAGATACTAATTTAGCTCTCATTGCTAAACTTGGATGGAAGTTTATCTCTGATCAAGACTGTCTCTGGGTTTAACAACTCCGTACTAAATATATCAAATATGGTGATTTCTTCTCTACATCCATTCCTGTTAATGCCTCTATGATTTGGAAATGTATTCTCCAAAGTCAGCCATTATTTTCCTAAAATGCCTACCTTCAAGTCTCAAAATTTTTCATTTTGCCAATCTAGACTACTTCTTGGATCCCCTCACTTCCCTCTTTTAAGCCAAAACCAAGATTTCCAAATAATCATTTTCAGCCATCACTTCTCATTACTGACCTAATCCATCTCGATACACTGAAATGGAGACCCTCTACCATATGCTCAATATTTGATGAAATCACTACAAAAGAAATCTTGGCTACTAAAATATTTGGGGAACTAAAGCCTGCCTATATCTGAACCCCTACAAACATAGGTAATTCACCACAAATTCAACTTATTTGTCAATTATTCATTCCCAGCTCCTATACCCTACCATTATACAATCATACTTCTAGAAAGACCTGTGGAAGCTTAAGCTAAATAACAAATTAAAACTCTTTCTTTGAAAAATTGCATGGAATATTCTGCCTACCAAAGATTAGTTAAAGGCTATTTCTTCTCTCTCTACAACTTGGAAATGTGTCCATTATGCAAAGTTATTGAAAACTCTTTACAGCATTTGTTCTTTAAATGTGACATTGCACAAGTTGCCTAGCGAAATTCACCGTGGCTTCTTGATTCAATGGCTTTAAACTTTCCAAATATGATGGATTAGATTAAGTTAATTATTTCTCTAGGTTATTCTCTTGGTCTTCAAAGTGCAGATACCCATAAATTTTAAATCTTTGCTGCAGTGCTTTGTGGCCTTCTAGGGTTTTACAGGAATAGGGCATACCGTGAAGGACTAATTTTTTATGCTTTCTTTATTTCAAAAAACGTCAATAAAATTACTTCTGAGCATTTTAATGCTTGGTATCAAGCACCCTTGCCACTTGAGAAATGGTAGCCTCCTCCGCCCTCTTGGTTCAAAATCAACTTTGATACAGCAATTCAGAATTCCCATTCAATTCAAACTGCTATTTGTCGAAATCATAATGGTGAAATTATTCAAATGGTGGCTGAATTTAACACCCCTTGCAGTCCGAATCTCGATGAAGCTATTGCTGCTCATCTGGCATTCTCTCTGGCATCCTCCTTGAAGCTAGACAAAGTTATTATTGAAGGTGACTCACTGATGGTCATCTCAGCCCTACGTCAACTAGATAAATCCCAAGATTGGCGTAGTTCCCCTTATATCAACAAAATTATTGATACCATCCCAGCTGCCTTGTTTGGAAAGCTTAGAAAATCAATAGAATTGCAAATTTTTGTGTTCACTTTGTGGCACATTGGGTTATAGCTAGATCTTTTTCTGGCCGCATTCCCATTTTTTTTTCCTCCCCCATCTCCTTCTTCCCCTATTGTTAGTGGGAAGGATCCCCTTGCTATTATTTTTTAATCTCAAGGCTTGTTTAGTTTAGTTCTAGCTTATGTACTCAAAAAAAAAAAAGTATTTATCAATACATTTTCTTTATTTATTTAACATCCATCAAAGTTTTAAAGAACAAAATGAAACCTTAACTTATGCCCATCCTAGCTCTCTTATCTCCTCATGCATCAATCTTTAATGAAATGCTTGATAAAAGGTAACAGGATATCAAATATTATTTGCTTCATTAATTATCCTGGTTAATAAAGTAGCATTTTATTTTGTTTGCAGTATATATACTTTTTCTATATTAGTCTTAATTCATCAAATTACTACTTTATTGTCAATATTTTTCCAAACAATTGATTGAGTCAATGCTACACTAGACTACCAAAAAGACAAAAAAAAAAAAAAATAACTTATTTTTTTTTCTAATAACACAAATATTCCTATAATAATTAAAAAAAAAAAAAAAAAAGACCAGGGATTGCTCGGCCATCCACTTGGCCAAATGGGGTGATAGAAATAGTGACACAAGTGGTTTACAACCAGTTGATTTTTGGGGAGGGCAAGGACAATTTTTATGAATAGTATTTTTGTTAGAGTAAACGTTGACTTAATCAATAATTTGGGAGGACATTCACAATAAAAATCGTAGTAGGAGGGGTATGTGTTCTTTTGTCCCATAAATTAATATGATAAAAGTACTAACAACTTTTTTAAAACTCATTAAATTTCCTAGATGTAGGAAAAACTTCTAAAAAACAACATGAAACAAATTCTCTAGATATTTCCTTAACCAAGGAAATCGAAACTGCAGGGGTGGGTAGAGCCACCTTAAAAAATCATATATATATATATATAAGTTTGCCCCCCACAACACACACACACACACACTAAAAGTTCTGGTTCCATCCTTGCAAGAGTGTTACCCTAAATTTAGGTTAGCACTTTTGCTTCCATAAAATTATTTTAATATAAAAAATATTTTTCTCTCCTCTTTTTCCTCTTTTTTTTTTTCTTAACATTTGTTTGAAACAATATTTAAATGGTTTTATTTTTTTTTTTAGCATTTATTTGAAAGAAAATTTAAACGGTCTAAGGAAATACTTTCTTTTTTTTTTTCTCAAAATTAGTGTGAAAACAAAAAAATAGTTTTATTTCTTAAATTTAAGAGTCTAAAAAAATTGCTGTACTGCTCAAATAAAAGCTTTCACACTAATTTTGAGGAAAAAAAAAAGTTCATTTAAAATGGAGGATGCATGGAGTGGAATAATGTACATTGCATCAACAAATGAAATGATATCCCTCTTTGCTTGATGATATGTCTATTCTTTTTTTTAAAACGAGAGTATTTCATATTCTATTGATAACAAATCAAGAGTATAAAGCTTAGATAAACATAGCACAACGTTATGAAATTACATAGTTATATATTTAGACAAAAAAAAAATCTTACAATTAAAAAACTATCTATGACTTCAGTGTTCGCTAACCATGTACAACTCCAGTTAAGGAACAGATCTACTTCGGACAAATTAGATTTAAGACATGGATAGCCCAAATTCTCACAAACTTTAGTTTTCCGATCATGAGAGATAGTCCTACACACCAATCTACTCCTCCTCGACCTTAAATGATAAGAGACAACACACGTCCTCAACCCAAAGGCCAGGACAACAAGAACAAAATACAAATAAAAGAATTAAAAACAAACAAATCTCCACCCGAAGCACGACATCGCAGACACGCTCCAGTACGCGAGACTCAATGGTTGATTGACACAAAAGTGATGAGAAACAGAGAAACTAAAACAAGAAACTGACTGAGACAAGTAGAACTGATTTTGAAGAAAGTAGATCTAGATCTAGATCTAAAAACTACATTTAACACAAAACTAAAACAAAAACTGAAAAAGCATACAGAGAAAATACCGAACACTGCTACAAAAGAAAAAAAATGAAGAGTGACAAAGAAGAGAGAGGATGAAGAATGGCTAACCATTCTTTCTTTTCTCAAGATAAAGCCGCATGTTTTTCTCCTTTATGAGAAACGGGTAAGCGTTTTTCCCTTTCTTTTTCTCTATTGTCTCCCGTTAATTAGTTAGACCAATAATTTTTCTAGACTGTCGATGATACGTCTATTCAAC
This sequence comes from Betula pendula, assembly GCA_900184695.1. Classification (NCBI taxonomy): domain Eukaryota; kingdom Viridiplantae; phylum Streptophyta; class Magnoliopsida; order Fagales; family Betulaceae; genus Betula; species Betula pendula. The sequence continues at coordinate 207,656 of FXXK01000503.1, read as the reverse complement.
AAGTATTGAAATCTATGATATTAATGTAATTTTCCATCAATCTTTTCATGCGAATGACCTTGAGGTTCAGTTACGAAAAATGAAATACATTCCTACCTAAATTCCTATCTTTGATGTACAAGCGATAAGCATTTTCTTTTCCCCAAAAACGTCCAGATCCAGCCTGTAGAAAACCATCACAATTAACTCAATTTGAAAAAAAAAAAAAGAAGAAGAAGAGGAGTTGAACACTTATTATAATTTTAAAGTCTCGCATTTATACGTAAAAAATTGCAATTATTATAAATTGCTCCGAATTGTTAAGAGTAATTATACATTATGTTCCTAACTTCTGAAAATATTCATTAAAATATCTTTCAAGGATAAGTGCATTTTTATTTTCCGTAATTTGAGGTTTTAACAAATAGTTCTGTTAAAAAAATTAACAAAATTCGTTAATGTGCCACATCAATATAGTGTAATATGTGGCATTTATAATAAAAAAATCACTATAAAATATTTAAAAAATCAAATATAATATATATAGTTCTCCAAATACTCTTCCCCTTATTCATTAAAATAATTAAAAAAAAAAAGATCCTCTTTCCCCAAGGAGCAATGTCTGTGCGATCAGGTCTTCGAGCTCTTTTCCATTGCCAATATGTCGACGGGAATTGCCCCAACTCCACGTCCATGTGCGTGGGAACGTGGATTTTCAGCTAATTTTTTTATTTTTGTTTTTCTTGCTTCTGTTTTTGTTTTTAAATATTTTATATTTGATTTTTAAACATATATTTTATTATTATAAGTGACACATGTCACATTATGATTTGGCCGTGACATATTAACGGATTCTATAAACTTTTTTAATAATAGGGATGAATTTGTTTTTGTGTTTTGTTTTGTTTTTGTTTTTTTTTTTTTGTTTTNTTTTTTTTTTTATTTTGGCTTTTTTTTTCTTTTTTGTTGTGCTACTAAAATGTAATTATCCCTTTCTTTTAATTAGGTGTAAATGACACCGTTCTTTATATCTTGCATGAAACACATTGATTGGTCCTCAATTAGCCCTTAAAATGGGCCAAGATTTGACTGTTGGATAATTAACTTAATTATATCACACTCAAATTTAAAACAGACATACAAACATAAATTATTTATAAATTAATTTGTAGAAATTAGTCTAATAAAGTGATATGTATATCTAAAACATGCTATTAAAAAAATATATGAGAAATATATGCAATTAATAAAAAAATGTGATTCTCACATGCTAAAAAACACGTGTCACTTTATTAGACTAATTTCTAGTTAATTTCTGTCCTTCCATTAATATCTTATTCTCTTTTTCAAAACTACGCTAGCTAAATAATTAATGAAAAATGCTAACCTTACAATATATATATATATAAAACTCTTATAGAGTGATATAACACAATATAATTAGATTTTTCAAAATTTAAATTCTTCTCATTATCAATTTGTAAGAATTTCTTCTATAAAATATTTTATAAACCTAATATTACTCTAAAGTAATAACCATTAGGCGAGCCGCATTGTGTGGATTAATACTAAGAGTAATGATACTCTTAGGCCTGAGCTGAATGAACAGTAATTCAGTTCAGGTCATATGGGACTGAAAAAAAAATATTTTTTTAAATAGTAGAATCGATAAAAACATAAAAAATTAACCTAAACTGAATTATTGTTCATTTAATCTAGACCTAATATTATCATTACTCTTTAATACTAATAGTCGATGTCATGAATGTTTTGCATGCTTCAGATGGTGAACCACAAGGGCCCCACCCTTCCTCTGTGGGGCAGCTTCCGTCTTTTTCACTCACAACAATCAGTAACGTGTCCAAATATGAATTCATAGGCCACAGCTACCCCGCGGCTCGCGCCCCCACAAAATTAAAACACTTGAAACAGAAGAAGAATTAGAATAAGAATTTTGTGTGCAATGCATATTTATAAATAGCCCACTCCAAGTCTCTTCCCTCCTCACACTTCGCAAATCTCTCTTCTTTCTCTTTTGGGTCTCTCATTCTTCTTCTCATTGTCTATATTCATTCAAAAAAAAAAAAAGGAAAAAATTGTAAGTATCTCTCTCTCTCTCTTTTCTTTAAAGTTCCATAATGTCACTCAGCTACGGCTAGTAATCAAGGATTAGTTCTGCTTTTAATGTTCTAGAAGTAAAGTTCAATGCTTTTCTAGTGTCACTTAGTTATATATTGTGTTTGGTGTGTGTGATTTGGTTCAGTTTTGGCATTGTTCCATCAGATCTGATTGTGTATATACGTTACGTTTATTGGGTTCTGTTTGTTTCTCTGCAAAATGATGTGAGAAAGAATTGGTGGGTTTTTGCTGATGGATAAGGATGTTGGTGATTTTGAGTTTGTGGGTTTGTTTTTTTTAGTGTGATATATTGGATCAATTGTTTAAAGCGGGGGAAAAAAAGGAGAGAATATTTTATTTTTGCATTGGATTTTGCTTGGACTGTTGGAAGTGTTTGTACTGCTCTATTTGTTAGTTCCGGAATAAAGGCCTTTTTTTCTACTAGTTTTGTTTTTCCTAATGAATGATGTTTCTGAAATGTATTTCTCAAGGAAAACATGAATATGAGGTGAAGTAATTTTTCTCTTTTTCGTGTTTGTTGGTGGGACATATAGATATATTTCCAGTATTTCGTGTGATCAATAAAGCAAATTGAGTTGAATTTCTATTGGTGGTGTTTGTCTCTTTCACGTTTTGGAATTGTCATGTCTTCACAGCCCAATTCTAGTTTTTCTTGGTTATAAGTTTTTCCCTGAGATCAGATCCCAAAAAAAAAATTCTTCTGAAACTATTCTTAAGACGTGTGAAGTGGTCCTAATTTCCAATTTTTACTTGTGATTTTGTATCCTACTTCTTGACGATTTTATTTGTTTCTCCAATGCTTCTGGGTATACCGTATCTATTGTATGCCTTTTATCTGAGATTTAAGTAAAAATTTTATTTTTATTTTTAATGCTGGGTTATGTAGAATTGCTGGTTGGATATGGCTGCTACATACGAGCCAAAGAACATCCTAATCACTGGAGCCGCTGGCTTCATAGCATCCCATGTTTGCAACCGGCTCATCAGGAACTACTCAAATTACAATATTGTTGTCCTTGACAAGCTGGATTACTGTTCAAATTTGAAGAACCTGCTACCCTCGAAATCGTCCCCCAACTTCAAGTTCATCAAAGGAGACATTGGCAGTGCTGATCTTGTCAACTTCATCCTCCTTTCGGAGTCTATCGATACCATAATGCACTTTGCAGCCCAGACTCATGTTGACAACTCCTTTGGCAACAGCTTTGAGTTCACTAAGAACAATATATATGGCACCCATGTTCTGCTGGAGGCCTGCAAAGTCACTGGCCAAATCAAGAGGTTTATCCATGTGAGCACGGATGAGGTTTATGGGGAGACTGATGAGGATGCTGTTGTAGGGAATCATGAGGCTTCTCAGCTCCTTCCAACAAATCCGTATTCCGCCACTAAAGCTGGGGCGGAAATGCTTGTTATGGCATATGGACGTTCATATGGATTACCTGTGATAACTACAAGAGGTAATAATGTTTATGGGCCCAACCAGTTCCCTGAAAAGATGATTCCGAAATTCATCCTCTTGGCCATGAAGGGAAAGCATTTACCAATTCATGGGGATGGATCTAATGTTAGGAGTTATCTCTACTGTGAAGATGTTGCGGAGGCATTTGAAGTCATTCTCCACAGGGGTGAAGTGGGGCATGTCTACAACATTGGTACAAAGAAAGAAAGGAGAGTGATTGATGTGGCCAGGGAAATTTGCCATCTTTCCTCTTTGAATCCAGATACCTATATCAAGTTTGTAGAGAATAGGCCTTTTAATGATCAGAGATACTTTTTGGATGACCAGAAGCTGAAGAACTTGGGATGGTTCGAACGAACTTCATGGGAAGAGGGTCTAAAGAAGACCATGGAGTGGTATGCCAACAATCCTGATTGGTGGGGTGATGTATCTGGAGCACTTCTCCCACATCCAAGAATGCTAATGGTGCCTGGAATTGAAAGGAAGTTTGATGGGCCTGAGGTTAGCAATTCTGCTTCCTCTTTTGCAGTAAATAATCCTAATCCGAGCCGAATGGTAGTTCCAGCTCCAAAGAATCCCTCTACTCAGAAGCCAGCTCTGAAGTTCTTGATTTATGGTAGAACAGGGTGGATTGGGGGGCTTCTTGGGCAAATTTGCGACAAGCAAGGGATACCCTTTGAGTATGGAAGGGGGCGTTTGGAGGAAAGGTCACAACTCTTGGCAGATATTCAGGCTGTTAAGCCAACTCATGTTTTTAATGCTGCTGGAGTGACTGGTAGACCTAATGTGGATTGGTGTGAAACTCATAAAACAGAGACAATCCGAACCAATGTTGTAGGTACTTTAACTTTGGCAGATGTCTGCAGAGAGCATGGCCTCCTAGTGATGAATTATGCTACTGGCTGTATTTTTGAATATGATGCTGCACATCCATTAGGGACTGGAGTTGGGTTTAAGGAGGAAGACAAGCCTAATTTCACTGGTTCTTTCTATTCCAAAACCAAAGCCATGGTAACTGCTTCCACTGTCCATTTCAATTATCTTTTCATCCCGAAAATTTCTTAATGTACCTGCAAACTGAAATCTCCTTTTGAATTTTTTGCCAGGTTGAAGAGCTTTTGAGAGAATATGACAATGTCTGCACCCTCAGAGTCCGTATGCCGATATCGTCTGATCTCAGCAACCCACGTAACTTCATCACCAAGATTTCACGATATAGCAAGGTGGTTGACATTCCAAACAGCATGACTATCTTGGATGAGCTGCTGCCCATTTCAATTGAGATGGCCAAAAGGAATTGCAGGGGCATTTGGAACTTCACAAATCCTGGTGTTGTGAGTCACAATGAGATTCTGGAAATGTACAAGAACTACATTGACCCCAAATTTACATGGTGTAATTTTACACTGGAAGAACAGGCCAAGGTTATTGTTGCCCCTCGCAGCAACAATGATATGGATGCCTCCAAGTTGAAGAAAGAATTCCCTGAGTTGCTGCCAATCAAGGACTCGCTGATTAAATACGTTTTCGAGCCCAACAGGAAGACTATTGCAGGAGGAGTTTCAAAATAAGCATTATATCATGAACTCAGGCCTAAGGATCCATTTATGCATTCTTTTTCTCTGCAATTGTTACCATTGTTTTTCTTCATTTATATGCTTCATTTTTATAAGTTCCATCATATCTTATGATAGCTTCGATAATTCCGTGCGAAGTAATGTTGTTTGTTAATTTAATCTGGGCATTGTTAAAAGGAGTTCTGAATTGCTTCAGAGTATCTAAATAATGTCCATTGCGAGTGAGCTTCTGGACTTTGTAATTTATTTTTGGAATCTGAATAAATTTGTTTATTTATTAATGTTTGATCCTTGTTTAGTTCTAATTGAGTTTAAAGCTTATGAAAAATTCTGATTAAATTGTTATCTTGCAAGTATGCATGCATCCCAAGTCTGAAGTAACTTTGGCTATGAATCATCTCCTTTCATTTAATTCGATTACTAGTGAACAGTTAAATAAAGTTTGGCAATGTCATGTGAAAGCTTTATCTGTGGCCTCCTGTAGTGCATGGGATGTAGTTGTACACAATCTCGCAACCTCAAGAACTTTGTCTTCCATTTTTCCTAATCCAAATGGAGAGGATAAGAAATAGAAAAAAAAAAAAAAAAAAAAGGTAGAAGTAAAGAGTCTCAATGTCCAACCACCGATCAATGGGTACAGGTATTATGTCCCATTAACGAGTCAATTGAACATGAAAGAATTTTGGGCAAGACAAAGTCCACTCACCCGACTTGTAAATATGGCTTATTTAGTTTTTTTTTAATTTTTTTATTTTCGGAGGATAGTTTTCTATTTCCAAGATCATTAAACAGGGGACAAAAAAAAAGAAAAAAAAAGATCGGTATCATCCTCTCTTACTTTAGCCAATAAAATAAAAATAAAAATTACAAAATCACCATATTTAATGGTTGGCACCGCCCCAAATCACAATGCGGGGAGAGTAAAGCCAACCACCAAATCTAGCCCATCAGAATAGTCATTACCACTAAATCTCACTCACTAAGGTTAGAAGCGACCACTCCTGATAGCTTTGAGATGATGCAACTACCCTCAGAGATTCAGGGGTGGGTGATGGCCACTCATAAGAGTGGTTGATAGTAATTGTCCTGTCGCTCCTTAATAACACGTTTTGTGCAAAAATTATTTTTGACAATCCAATGTTTTCTTGCTTGAAGTTAAATCTATATGGAGTAGGACACCTAACCTTGTCTCGATTTGGAAGGCTCTTTGCAATTATACACAAACTAATTAACTCATTGACTTGTAATTGTTTAGAACTTGGTTCTTTTCCCAGCTTCTCATTTGTCAATCAAGTTTGAAATTGTAGACAAATTTTCTTTGCTCGAGGTTAATCTAAAATTTTGGACTAAAGCCTTAGTAAGCACACCTGTGAGTCCACAGAACAAAGAGTTGTGGCTACTAAAACAACTTGTCCTACCTGACAATTTGAAGTCAAGAAATTCACTTGAAGTACTCAATCCTTTATGGTGGCTTGTCATGTCATGCATTGTTCTGAAGTCAAGATGCCTATACAAAATTTTCTACCATGTCGTGGCTATGGGCTACATGGCCATTGCCGGCTTGCTGCTAATTATTGAACCGAATATGAGCCCTACTTCTTTCTGTTTAGAAAATTTAAAAACTAGTAATTAATATATATATATATATATATATATATACACACACTAGTTTGGATGGCACATGCAAGGCATGTGCTTAATTCATGGTATAAAATTATAATATAATTTATAGAGTAATAATGTTATAGGGAGGACTCAACTTCTCTTAAAATTGTAGTTTTTAAAATCATTATTAGATAAAAATTCAATAGTCAACTATTACAAGTCTAATTGTGATTTTAGAAGTTACATTAATTTTAGGAGGACTCAAGGAAGACTTAGTCCTCCCTCTAATATTACTCATTCATAAGATAAGTGACGCATGGGCCTAAGGAAAATTTCTCTAGCCCATGCGTTATCTCCCAAATGCTCCATTGCAAAGTGGCACATGGGTCAGGGAATTAATTCCTTGACCCATGTGTCTTCTCTGCTTACTTTGGCTTAGGTTTTATCCCAAAGCCCAATTTACCTCTCTAACAATTTCTGTACAATTTTTCCTTGGCTCATATTTTTAATAAATTAAAACAACCTGCTTTATTAATAAATAACCGAAGCTTATAATCACTTAGTCAATTTATAACAGCTCAAGAAGAGACTCGGAAGGAAAATAGAATTAGCTTCACTAGGGTTTTTTAAAACCCTAACCTCCTATCACTTGTCCCACATTGCTTATTTTACTCTTTTATTAGTTTTTCAAAGATTATAAATAGAGGCTCATACCGAAGTAGAAAAACCCCTCATTGGAAAACTATTTCATTACTACAAAATATAGATAATAAGCATTGAGGTGTTAATGAGTGATTTTTGTAAAAGAGAAATATTATTTTTTTGCTTCTAATTGTGAGTCCTTGTTGGGGATTATGCCATAAATCTCAAGTTATTTACATGTTGACATTAAGAGTTTGGTATTTATTTTATTATGAATGATTATTATTCATTGATTAAATAAATAAACATATAGCATATAGTCTTTTGTATGATCTTTTATAATTATCCTCATACGAACGGTCCAAGAAATGCATTGAATATGGTCTATGAGTGTGAGTAAAGTTTTGTCAAACTAGGTCTAAGACCACAAGTCTTGTATTCCGAAATCATTTGCTCACAGTCATAATGGAACTGAAAATTCCATTAAGACAACTATTACGCATCAATTGTGTGATTTACCTTAATCAGGCAAAGTGTATACTTCAGGTTGATGTGTAAGTGTATAGGGTGGTATACATTGAACAGACCGGAAGTTGTTTTTTCAAAAAAATACTGTTCCTAGGAAAAGACAATAACTCTCAGACTACTTATACTCATGATTCTAAATCCTAAGAGAAAAGCAAACTCAAATGTGAAATGTCTTTAACTTTGACACATTGTAGATTGAGGCCTTCAGCAGTATTAGGTCAACATGGTCTTTGTGATTGGGTGATCACATGTAGCATCGTGAGCAAAGTTTTTCTCAATAGGGAATCCAAATCCTTTTAAGTGAAAAAGGACAAGAAATCTCCCCTTAGATAAAATTTTATACGTGATTATTCTCAGTCTCTAGGCAGAGCATTTTGGATAGAGTATTCCAAAATAGATTACCTAATGAATGGAGTATTCACAGAAACGAGAATAATAAGGATAAGAATCGAGTGCTCAAGGAATAAGAGGTAAAGAATTTAGTGTGACAGTATCATAGTCCTAATTCGTCTACGGAGGATTTTATAGAGGAATCATACTCAACCATAAGTTAATCAAAGGGAACTTTGTTGATTTAATCAATAATTTTTTATGGAGTTCAGTTACAATTATTTAGTGGTATTAATTGTATTTAAATAGTGACTTGTGATAGTCAGATACTATTTAAGCTGGAAAATATTATTCCATTCAGGTCCCTTATCAAGTTATTATAAATTAACCAAAGACAGGCTTTTATTTATTTATTAAGTGGGTTGTTTTAATTTATTAAAACATGGGCTTATTTATTTATTAAGCGGGTTGTTTTAATTTATTAAAACATGAGCTTGTTTATCAAGCAAGTTGTTTTAATTTATTAAATATGGGCTTAATTATTTGGCAAACTATTTTAAATTAATTAAGACATGAGCTTATTTAAATAATAAGCAGGTTGTTTTTATTTATTAAAGTATGAGCCAAAGAAAAAACTGTGCAGAAATACATAAGAGATTGAGCTTAAGATAAAACCCAAGCCCAAGGGGAGTAAGTGGGGCGACATGGGCTAGGGTTGCTAAACCCTAGCTTGGCCGTGATTTTATAAGTGAGCTAGGGTTTTTTTTTAAACCCTAGCCTTCTAACTACTATACACTAGTCCCACATTGCTATTTTACAGTCTCTATTCTTTACAGTCTCAATATAAATAGAGGTGCCTGTAGCTCTTACAGATCATTCAACTACTCTAAAATAATAATTTTTTAGCCTTTGCTAAGAATTAAAGTTTTATTGAGTTAATTCTCAAATGAACAAAGTTTAAGATTTGAAGAGCTAAAAAGAGCCCACACTCTTGGTTATTTCTAGCCATTGGTGAGAAAATCTGTTGGTAATGAAGTTATTCTTGATATTCTTGGAGCAGCTTGGATTCGTTGCTCAAAAGCCAAGACGTGGCTCTAGTTTGCAAGTAAGTAATTTTATGTTCTTCACATATTATTTTAGAGTTGATCTTGGTTAGGGAATAAATTATTTTTCCGTTGCACAAATTTTGATTTTGCACCCATATTCCCAACAGTCCACACTCACTGTCATGTTCATCCATTAAGAAGAAGACTTGAATTTATGAAGAGTGATGTTCTTCATTGTTCTTCATATTCTTAGAGTTCTTTAAGCCTTTGAAGATTTTAGAGCTTTTAGTGTTCATGACGTTCTTGGTGTTCTTCACCGACTTCGAAAATCATCAACAACAAAAATGTAAAGGTGAACTCAAATAGCCCTATATGCCTAAGAAGAGGCCGACAAGATTTATAAGTAAATCTAACTTGTGGTTTACTTTAATCTTAAGAAGATCAAAAGCATGTTCTTTTTGAAGTTTATTGCCATCCTTGATCAGTTATATTATTTTTTTTTTTAAAAAAAAAAAAAACTATCTTTTGCTGTGCAATGTTTTTCATAACATAGTGCATGATCCCCAACAAGTTTTGTTTGTTAAAAATGACAGATCAATAAGGATGTGTATTGACTATAGAGAGCTCAACAAGGTCACCATCAAGAATAAGTATTCATTGCAAAAGATTAATGATTTGCTTGATCAGTTGCAAGGAGCCTGAATATTTTCTAAAATAGACTTGCGGTTAAGATATCATTAGGTCAGAGTTAAGAGTGATGATATACCGAAGATGGCTTTTAGGACTCGTTATGGGCACTACGAGTTTTTGGTGATGTCATTTGGTTTGACCAATGTACCTACAGTTTTTATGGACATGATGAATAGGATCTTCGACGACTACTTGGATCAATTTGCGGTGGTTTTCATTGATGACATTTTGATTTACTCGAAGACTTAGAAGGACCACAAGGTGCATTGTAGAAGGCTTTGGAGAGGCTTCGTCGAGAAAAGCATTTTGTTTTTTAAAAAAGTAGTTTTATATATTTATATTTTTGGGGTAATTACCTTTTGCCCCTATAAACTGCCACACATTGTCAATATGTCCTCATGAACTGACACTCTGACTAGATGACCTCTATGGACTACCATTTTGTTACATTTTATTCCCGTCGTTAGGGAATCTCGTTAAAACAGATAGAATATTATCTTTTTACACGTTAAATTTTGTAAAATGATAAAAATACCCTCAAATAAAAAATATAAAAATTAAAAGCCGGAAAATAAAAATAATTTAAATAATAATAATAATAATAATAATAATAATAATAATTATTATTATTATTATTTTAAAAAAAAAAAAAGAGAAAAACTTAAACTTAAACTTAAAAAAAAAAAAATCAACAAGGGTGGCTCGAGCACCCCCAACGCTTGTATGGGGTGACCGAACCACCCCCCAGGCTAAAAGGGGGTCACTTGGCCACCCCATTGGCCCTAAGAGGTGGCTCGAGCCACCCTCTTGCATTTTTTTTTTTTAGTTTTAGTTTTTTTAATTGTTTTTTATATTATATTTTTCCTATTTTAAATTTTTTAATTATTTATGATGCATATGGATTTTGTTAGTTTTTTATTTATTTGACGTGTAAATTTCGTTAGTTCATTGATGAGAGTATTACATTTTTGTATTTAATCATAAACAATGTACCATCTCTGATGCAAAATGAAATTTAGATTGAAAAAAATAAAGTTCTTAAACTCGGTATTGAAAAACATTTAACAAAAATAAATAATAAACAAAACCATCCAGGGGTGGTTCGACCACGACCCCCAACACCTGGGATAGGTTCAACCACCCCATGTCTTTTTTTTTTTTTAGTTTTTTATTTAATTCTTAAGTTTAATTTTAATTTTGGTTTTGGATCGGTTTTTTTTTTAGTTGTAACTGTTTCTTTAACAAAAATAAATAAATAAAATTAAGTTTAAGTTTTTGTTTTCAATTTTTATTTTATTTTTTTTGCCTGTTAGAACTATATATATTATTTATAATATATATAAATTTATTTAATTTTAAGGGTATTTTATGTAAATTTTGTTCATCTACTTAGGATATTTGCATCATTTTAATTTTTTTAATGAAGTTGACTAATGGAAGGGGGATAAAGGCAACAAAATGATAGTTCATAGAGGTCATTTGGTCAGAGTGTCAGTTCGTTGAGGCATAGTAACAATATGTGATAGTTCATAGGGGCAAAAGGTAATTACCCTTTTTTTTTAATTAAGTGTGACATGTGTCATTATTTTATTGACGTTGACGTGGCACCTAATACAATTCGTTCAATATTTTAACGAAATTTGACTGCAGCGACTAAATTATTTATTTATTTTTTTACATACTACAAGAACCTCTAAGTTTATTTTAATACTACTGTAAATGATTTGTAATTTAGGTCAAACACATGGATTAATTTTATATTTTTTCCTTATTATTATTGTTATATAAAAATAAATTATTGACTCAACACTTGTAAAAAAATAAAATCAAAAATTGATTTTAACTTTCAAATCACCGCAATAGGTAAATGCCAGTAATATAACTAGCATTACTCATATGTTTTCCCTGTACAATACATTTTCTCATAAAAATGGCTAAACTTACAAGAATTTATGAATAGAAAATTACCATATAAAACAAAAGTAATTTGTTGGCAAAATGTTCGAATAATTAGAAAGAAACAGCATGTGAAGTATTCACCAATTAATTGTCATAATCAATATTAGACACATCTCTTTTTTTTTTCTTTTTTTTTTTTGGGGTGATTAGACACATCTCCTTTAGTTCTTTCGCCGATTTGTCTAATCTAATTTCTTTAACCGTCGTAATAAGATAGTTTAACGACCCCATAAATAGACTGGAAGATAGTCCTCTCATTAGTCATTAGTCCTTTACCCAACGAGGCCCCCCGCCCATGTTCGTCCGCGATCTGTCGGTGAAGTGAGTCTAATTAGGAAGGGCAAATCCGAAATATCACGCAAACCCAAGGGCAAATCACATCCTCAATCCCCTCCCTCCTCCAAATCATATATAATTGCACGTCCCTGTTTCCCGCGGCTTTGAACGCGGCTTGGGTTTTGGCTTTTGGCCCACTCATCACGCGCTCTCTTTCACTCTCTCTCTACAATTTCATTTTCGTTTTCATATAATTGATAACCATACCAATAATCCAATAGATTCTCAGTCTGCCAGCTCTATTCGAAACAAATCACTTTTTTTGCGGCTTCGCATTTCGATTTCAATCTCCAGCGTTTTTTTCACGCCCGTGTTTCTGTACGGACAGATCCAGCGAGAGTGAGAGCGACCTGGTTGGGGATTTCTATTCATGGAATTGGAGGGTAGTGCGGGAGCAAGTTAAGAGAAGATGAAGTTTTACATATCCACAACGGGGATAAAGCGAGTCACGATATCGAGCTCCGGCGCCGCCGGAAAGGCATCGCAGCCGACGGCCACGACGAATCGTCGGATTTCGAGCCGGACGCTGCTGCCGGTGGCGCTGGTGCTTGGGATCGCTCTGCCGTTTCTCTTTGTGAGAATTGCGTTTTTGGTGCTCGAATCTGCCACTGCTTGCTCTTCTCCTCTTGGTAATTGCTATTTTAATTTTTTTTTTTTTCTGAAAAGTAGTTTTGTCTGTCTTTTTGCAAATATAGAAATTAGGACTTTGAGTTGAGGTTTCAATTTAGGGGATATGAGTCTTTCATATAAGCATTACTCTTCAGGTTCTTCGTCAAAAAAAAAAAAAAAAGCATTACTTTCTTCAGGAATTTGGAACGGTGTGGAGTTGTACATTCTGCTGTTTATATTTGTACCTTTTGCTTCTCAAAAAAGCGGAAGGTACAAGTACTTTAAGCATTAAGGCATATACTTTTGCTGCTGGGGCTTGTATCCTCTGCTGGAGATTATTTTTTTTTTTTTTTTCTCTAGGAATATGTTTGGGTTGGACAACTTTGCCTAAATTCATTTACAAAATAACGTGATTAGTTATAATCGGTGAATTAATTAAGAGTGTACGACTATATAATTATTTTATTAATTATAAATTATCAGTTTAGAAAGAACTTTGTAATAAAATTGTATTAGCAACGCCACTCATAGTCATATATATAGCATCCTCTAGTATTAGTGTTTGTGAATATGGGCATTAAATCTATCCTTTTTAATTAAGGGCGAAAGAAGCAATGCTAACTAAAATGCCAAAAAAAAAAAAAAAAAAAATATCTCTTAATCCTATGTCGAATTTGTTTAATTTTTCCTTGAGTGCTCTCCGTTAATTAATGAGTATAACGTTATTGGTCGATATCAAAATCTTCTAATTGATTGAATGTTTGGATGAGGATAGCTGAAATGTTTGAAATTTACCGTGCCTTATTTGTTGAACATACGATTTCTTCTTTTTATAAAAAGAAAGATTGTTTAATCTTTATCACTCAGCAGAAAAAGGTTTTTAATTTTTATTTTTGTTCGCGTCAGAAAAGTCATTGCCTGTATTTTTTTTTTTTCCGAATTTTGGAATAATCTTTATTTTCAGATAAAAATTTAATGTGTTTTATTTTTTAAAATTTTTATGCAGATTGTATTGGATGGAGGTTTTTCAGCGGGGATGACGCATCTCTGGTAAGTGCGTCAATCTAATGATGAAAATAACTTTTTTTGTTGAATTTTAGGTGGTCAATCGTTTTTTTTATTTTTTATTTTTTGAGCGGTGGTCAATCGTATTTAAGATGAAATAATCTACTTTTTCACATTTATTTTTAATTGGTTGACTTGTTAAGTTTTAAATGTTTTTTTTTTTTTTTTAAGTAGTTGATAATGGGTAAGCTACTTAAAATACACTATATTAATCGATGTAAAATAGACGTGATAAATGAGTGTGAATAATAAGATTACTCTTTTAACGTGACAGTGTCGTATTACTCTGCAATGCTATAATCGTGTGTGGTAAGGTGTGATATACTGTATGAGTAATGTTATTTGTCATATTATTATTTTATAATTATCTTACAAAGTTGACATAACAATTTCAATTAACTCTTAAATTTTTTTATTTTTTTTAACAAAAATTAATCTAAGAGTTAATTAGGACTGTTACATTAATATTGTGTAATAATTAAAAATAAAAATATAGTTTATAATATTATTTTAATATATATATATATATGCCGAGTGGTCTGTTTGACGGTAGTTTAATACTTTAAATGCAAAGGAATCTTTTGTTGTGCTTGACTGTCTTAGTTGAAATCTGCTTGAACCTTTCTATTTAAGGTTTCTATTTTTTTTTTTTAAAAAAATTATATATTATCTAAAAAAAAAAAAAAACTTAGTCCCTCAAGTTTGCAGCTGTACGAAATTGATCACTGGGATGTATGGTCTCTGTTGTTTATTTTTTTGATACAAACGTTATTATGCACATGTGATCCACTTTACGATCTATCATTGATTCATATGTGGCATGGCCAATGGCTCGGCCTATTATAAAATTTATAATTTTTAAAAAATGCCTAAAAATTAGAAAAAAAAAAAGCCACCCTTTACTACTGAGGGATGGCCAACCGTCTCGAGTGGTGGCCTTTCCTCACCATATGAGGGCGATTGATTGCTCCTCATTAGGTGAGGGGTAGGCTCATTAGTGGGGGTTGGCTGATCGCCCTCACCTAGATGGGAGAGACTATTGAGGGGCAGCCAACTGCCCTTCAACTGGTGAGGGGCGGCCAATTGTAATTTTAATTTAGGGAACACTCTCCTCCCTTTTTATATATATATATATATATTTTCTTTTTTAATTGAGGGATAAAATTATAATTTTACATTAGATCAAGTCATGAGCAATTTCACATGTTAATTGACAATTGGTTATGACGTTGATACATGTGTGTGTTTAATTGTTTTTGACAAACAACTAACTGCATGGGCCAGTTTTGGACCGATAATTTACCCCATGAATCAATTTGGTAGTTTTCATATCTCAGGATCAAATTGGTTTGGCTATATACTCTAGAGATTAAATCAGTTTGGAATAACTATAAACCCGAGAGATTAAATAAGTAATTTTTCTTATGTTATATATATGGCCGAGTAGTTTGGATATGTTAGTTTTGCCTGTGAGTGACGGGGTTTTTTTTGAACTTGTTGAATTTGTCATATTTCGCATACCGGTTTATTGGTTCTTACATCTGAAAAAGTTTCTTTAACTTTTTATGTTCAATTCAGGGCTAGGTCCACATTTTTTTTTTGGGGTTTATTAGAACACTTTTTAGATGTCTTTTTAAGAGTTCTTTTAAAATCATTTTTAATTTTTTTAATTAAATTGGGGCCCACCATTTATTGAGAGGTGAGTCCCAATTTGATTAAAAAAATTAAAAAAATTTTAAAAAGAACTCCTAGAAGGACCTCTAAAAGGTGCACAAGCATTTTCCTTTTTTAAATAGTGCCAATTTGTTATCATTTTGATTTTGACCTCTTTGAACTTGCTTAGTCATTTTCACCTTAAACTTTTTTATTTTTTTATTTTATTTTTCCTATTCCACCTTAAACCTAGTTGAATTCCATAGTATGCTTTCCTACATTTGTTCTCCGTTTTTCATTCCATGTCCAATAATCTCGAAGTCTCGAGTTGTCAGCCAATTTATTACAAAATGAAATTCTGTAACCTCACCTGTAATTTTTCTTAAACAAGACCCTTTCCAGCATATCTAGATTTGTTAATATACCAAGACTTATGATAGTTTTCAATATTTAATTTTTTCCTTCAAAAAATGTTTTAATTTTGGTTCAAAAATTTTAAAATTCTAAGGACTTGTAAAGTTAGGGAACAAAATTATTTTTTGTTTTTTAATAAAAAAACACTATAATATATTTCTTTGTCTTTTCTTTTATCAATTAACTACTCTTTCTTAACTCTTATTTTAGTCTTTTTTTTCTTAGTTTCCCCTTTTTGTCATCTCACTTTCATCCTTTTTTATGATTAAATAAACAATTAGGTAATTAGGTAGCAGTGTAGGTGCCGAAGAGTGTAGGGAAAATATAAAGAAACTATTGTGGGTGGTTTTTTGTAATTATTTTGATATTTTTCCCATATATATATATATATATATATATAGGAAAGGGAATAGAATTATTGGGTGTTTATTTTTAGAGCAATAGTGATAGGATTCATTACTTATTGGGCTCTACTCTTTAAAAGTAAAGGTGATAATTCGTGTTTGCATGTTGGGTCTGGATTGTGTCGAAAAATTGTATAAGACTATATAAGTTAACTATAACTCAATCCATTTAATTAAACGGGTCAAACTCTTTAACCCTATCTTACTAATTTTATATTGGGTTCGTGTCGAATTTATGGGTCATATAAAAAATTGCTTGTAATTATGTTACGTGTCGGGATCAGGTTGTATCAAAGCATATGTATATGACTACATACATCAACCTTAATTTAATCAATTTAATTAAACGGTCAAATTTTTTAACTTTAACCTTTAAATTTCATATTAAATTTGCGAATCATCAATCCTATTTAAAAGGTTTCAAATGCACGTACCGAGAAATTTAAGACTTATGTTATGTTTGCCAATTGAGATGATATTCCTCTTTCCCGAAAAAATAAAAGCAAGATATTCCATTTTAGTAATATAAACAGGACAGATGGCATTTTTCGTAAACCGTAGAAATGATAATGGCATTTTCGTCCTAGGATATATTGCGTACAGTCCGTGGATAAGCGCATTTGGGGCACTGTCGGTCGGATTTTCATCAGTTGCTTTCGAGGACACGTGGCCAGTTGTCCTGCAGTCATATTATTCTCGTCCACTTGATTTTAATATATTTTCATGACAATAAAGAATAGAAACAAACAAGAAATGTAATAATTTGTGTCTAACTTCTATTTCCACAACCATCCGACTGTTTCCTTGACGTTCTCATTGAAAATGCAACTCAAGTTGCATTAAGTTTTGGTGGAAGCATCCGAAATGATAACAGGCACTATCTCTTCATGATGGATGATGTAGTAAGAAACATGGAAACTTTACACGTCACCACACGTCACCACGGTTTGATATGGCCTATTTTTATTATTTTTATTATTATTATTTTATTTTATTTATGAGAAAGTGTTTTCAAGTCAGGCTTAGATTTGAACTGACTTCTATTTCATATGGGGTAATCTCAAGCAAATTGGTTAAGTTGATAGTAATGGTTGAAAAGAGCAATGATCGTTGATTGTTTATTGTCATACTGTGGTGATGCATGTACCATAAAGAAGCTGAGAGAGGAGCTAAGTAGAGCATTAGTTGAGGCAAAGGAAGGTGACATTAATGAGGAAGGAATAGAGTCATTCAACGAGCTTGTGAAGGATATGACGTCAAAGAGAGAGGATATCAAGGCATTCGCATTCAAGACCAAGGCTATGGTACACACGTAATCCTGTCTAGCTACTTTGTCTCTACGTCTTTTGTCTCTTCTGATTCTGTTTCTGTTTCTTGTTATTTGTTTTCTGTTCTTTTCGGTGATTGTTGGGATGTTAGGCTGACATCTAGTCCTTATCTCTAGTCTAGTATTCCAGTTGGCATTTTCGCTAGGAAAAAAAAAGTTACAGTTAGGCAATGCTGGTTCAAACCCCACCTACCCAGTTGGCAATGCCGGTTTGGGTCTGGGTTATATTAAGAGAAGAGTAATATTTTATACCTTAATTTTATTTTTGAAGTATTTACAATGATGACGTGGCAATACTAGCAAACTCTTGGATTTATTTTTTAAACAAAGATTGATTCAAGGGTTTGTGAGGTAATCCTTATAAACATTGTGAATAATTGTAAGATAAACATTTTCTAACATTACTTTTGAGAGAATTGTCCTTATCTAGAACAATAAATGGCTGCTAGTTTGATGATGTGTTTGGAAAGTCTTTTTTTTTTTTTTTAATTCTTTTTAAACACAATACCTTACTTTTTAAAAGTACATTACTGAACGAAAAACTTTTCAAACAAAAAAACACAACTTTTTTAAAAAATAAAACACAAAACAGGTTTTAGATAACTTTCCTAAAAGTATTTTGAAAAATTATATATTTATTCTTCTAGGTGTGAAGGTTGACTTGTTATTTAAAAAAAAAAAAGGAGAGATAGTTGCGCGGCTACCCCCAAGATTTGAAAGAGTAATGATACAAGTCACGCTCTATGTCTAACTTTTGTCAACCAAAAGTGACATGGCTTTTAAAATCACCATTAGATTAAAAATCAATAATCATCGATAATAAATTCAATGGTAATTTTAAAAGCTACATCATTTTTGGTTGACACAAGGTAAACATAAAAGGTGACATATATAATTACTTGATTTGAAAACACTTATTAGATTTTTTACAAACACTAAAACACACTTGTCAAAATGTTTACTAAACAAACTTTTTTTTTTTTTGTTCTTTTCTCTCTCTGTGAACTCTACAAACAACACCTTTCACCTTTCAAATATGCCCTTGAAAACACTTCTCAACTTCCTATCACATCAAGAACTCTTTTCGAATCAAAACATGAAAAACCCTTTTCAAAACCATTACCAAATATACTAAAAATCTGTTTTATATTTTAGGCAAAGAGTTTGAGAGAGCTAAACATAATTGATTACAGATTGATTAAAAAAAAAAAAAATTAAAGAAAAAAAAAGTTGCATCAACCTACTTTCAGTCTAAAAATAAAAGCTAAATTGAGAAGATTGAATATAGAGATTAGGGAAGAATTTAGATTGTTCACGTCTCAGGTGTGAGGTGCATTTGATAAGTGGCTGGTTGACAATTGCTATCTCTACCTACAAATTGTCCTACGGCTATATTTCAAAAAGAAAAAGAGAATTTTTCTAATAATTGTGTGTTTCTTTGATTGCAGAAATTTTTGTGCTCATTACCGTGTTCATTTTTCCTTCATGTTATGTTGTTATTTATGTTAGAAGTGCAAAGTTGCTTGAGCATCTTTTGCAGGAATTGCTTGACTTTTTTGTGAGGGATGTTAGGAATACTAGGTATGATCTTTGAAAACTTAGAAAAATAGATTGTGTTGCTGTAAGCTGGAACTTAAAAACAAAAAAAACAAAAAAGAATTTTGGTCTAGGGTCTGAATTTGAATTGAAATTTGTGAACAGTTCACAAAATTTAGAATTTATGAATCATTATCATTTATTTAAAAATTTCTGAAGAAAGAAAATAATTTGTTAAAGTTAGGCCTTGTATATGGTGAGTAGTCTGAAAAGTTGGGTCCCAACTTCAATTGAAAAAAAAAAAAAATCTGGATGAATGTAGTGGATTAACCGAAGCGATAAATGATTCAGGGTTCACTTGAATTACTATTTTCATTTATTAATTTTTTCATTCAAGCCTATCTTATACCTTGTCAATTCTTCCCCTTCTTTTTGGCATTCAACGATTCCCTTTCTTTATCTTATTATTAGTATTTTTCTTTTTAACTCAAAAGCTAAGATTTGTAAGAATCCTATCAACTCAATTTCAAAAGTCATATCTTCTAATATTCTTAATTTTTTTTTTTTTCAAATTGTTGTGTAGATTTTTGAAGTGGGATTTTATTGATACATCTAGAATGATTACAATGAACCTATATAGGATTTATATAGAGTACAACATAATAGTTCAAATAAAAAAGAAAAAAAATTAAAACTAGACCTTGAGATAATGGTAGGGATAATATATATCTCATAAACCCTTTCAAATTCTAAAGTTTTTATGGCATAAATCAAATCTCCACTAGTTTAGATATGGTCATTCGATGAATTTCACCCCACAATATATAATGTATAATGTACCATCAAATATATGGTAATTTACAAAATAAGGATGTGTTTGCCTCTTAAAAACTTTGTTATGTTAACAAGTTACAAAGAAGTAGTAAGAGAG
Source organism: Betula pendula (assembly GCA_900184695.1). Lineage (NCBI taxonomy): Eukaryota > Viridiplantae > Streptophyta > Magnoliopsida > Fagales > Betulaceae > Betula > Betula pendula. The sequence continues at coordinate 187,424 of FXXK01000503.1, read as the reverse complement.
AATTTTGCTGCTGTTACTTTGTTATGTTAGCAAGTTTCACTTGTTCCCAGGGATGGAGTTGGAGGTTTCCCTACTCTTCCAACTTTGTCAAGACGAAAGCCGGAAGAGTCATTTTCGACTCTGATGGAGTTGGTGCATAGCCCTATCCCTCAGCAATTTGGACGGAAAAGCCAACAGTGGGAGTGATTTTTAAAATGATTAAAACTTAGGAAGTGATTCTCTCCTTTTTTATTTTTGGACACTTGGGTAATTTTTTTAAACGAGTCAAAAATGAGGGACCAATTTTTTATTTCCAAAAATGTGTAAATAAAACGAAAAGATTTTTTATGTGTCAAATCATCAGTTGTCTCAAAATCTTAAGCCGATAGAAAATTTATGAATTTAATAATTTAATTAATATTCTAACACTATTTTTAAGAGTGGGCTCAAACTTTTTTTTTTAAAAGTGAGATATAATATGTGAAATATTTAATTGAAATGAGAGATAAACCACAAAATTAGGTTCGAACTTAGTACTAATCTCTATTACAATGTCAAATCACCAGTTGTCCTCATAATTTAAGCTGATAGAAAATTGTGAATTTAATTATTTAATAAATTTTTAAGGTAACTTCACTTAAACTCCTTGACATTCCTTCACTTTTGCAATTACAGCCCCAAAGTCTAAAAACTCTCAATTTAATGTATCGAACTTTCAATTTTTCGCAATCTCACCCTATTAGGGTTTGTGGTTAAATCTTTTTATCCAATTGGGCAAAAAATTGCAAAAAGATTTGGCCATTCGCTTTATTACCCCAATCAAATCTCTATTAAGTTAGATATGATGTACCGCTATGATTGGGTATTTCTCATCTTGTGATACACAGTCTATTATATTGTTTGAAGTCTATTATGGATCCTTGAGGAAACTATAACGAATATAGTCTTTTAAAACGCTTTAGCATGCATCTTGTGAACCTATTCTCGAGGGTCGGTAGCGTCAAGTTCGGGAGCCAAGACCATCCAATGCTGATGTGAGACTCCAATCCATAGGCGCAATCTGTCTATTCTTGTACGGCAGCTTGTAGTCCCCTCTCTTTCAGTACATTGTTCATAGGTTGTTTATAAGCCCGGAGATCTAGAACTACTATATATATATATATATATAAAAGGAGGAGAATCGTTTCACCAACATATACATATTGAATCCACGATCTGAGGCCAATGAGTGATGTATCTGTAGTTCCTAGTAAAGTGAGTTGAAAGGCGTGGCAAGAAAGCAAGGGAAGTGCAGTGTTGGTTAGCTCTGGACTAGGACTGCAACCATGTGTATAATGTAATTGTATTCTAAGCAGGACAGTTTTGGGTTTATAGGAGCTGAAAGAGCAGCTATAGATATGTCCATTTTTTGCCCTTCTTATTACCAACGCCATAGACCCAAATGGTAGTTGTTCTTTCCACCACCACCAAAAGGCCAACTAATTAATTTTATCGGTAGAATACGTTTATAAATAATAAAATCATCATTTCTTATCAGTTTAAATTTTAGGATAAGTGGTGGTCACTTAACATGGTATTAGAGTAGTAGCCCTGAATTTAAATTTTGGTTTCACAATTTACCTCTTATTTTAGTTAAAATATTCTATGTGTTGGGCTTATTTATTGAGAAAAAATTTGAGCCCACACGTGAAGGGAAATGTTAGAATATGATTATAAATTATTAAATTCTCAATTTCCTATCAAGTTAAACATTTTTGATAAGTGGTGACTTACTATTCGGAATATCTATATTGCACGGACACTTCTAGAAGGGAGTTGTATACGCATCAAATACAATACATCTTAGATCCTTGCCAATGCGTATGTAATAAACATATCCAAATTTTTTAAATCATATTTTTGAACTTGAAAATGTAGATGATACTTATTCAATGCTTTGGAGTGCGTACCATAAACAGCTTGAGTCACTAAGGTCTTAGACATGATCCTCTTTAGTTAGAGAGTAATATGATAAACAGGATGGCATTATAAACATATATTTTCCCTAACTTTCAGATAATGAATGCTGGAATCATTAAACATTTACCTTGTATAACTACGAAATCTCTAAGAATTTGAAATGAAATGGAAACAATGTAAAAGTTGTGATTATTGATTATCATATATCTGCCATATTTTATGCTACTTCTTTAAAGGTTGTCATATTAATGTATGCATATTGTATTGTGCCTGTACCCCATTTTTCTGTTCATGCTTCCTAGGATGCATCTTGTTTGTAAAAGCTACTCAGTTTGAATTTTGTGTGCTGAGTGTTTGCATGAGTGTGCACGAGCATGTTGACAATGTTTGTGGGTGGGGTACATCCCTGCAAATGTGCATTTGTTTCAGGCCAGCTGTTATTGTATTTATCATCTTAGCTTGGATTATGTATATTCCAGTGAGAGGAAATTGTATGCAAAAAGTACCAAAGCTTAAACAATTGTAGAATTTTTTGCATTACTACTGTGTATGACTGAAATGAACTAAAACAATTGAGACCGATATATTTTATCATGGAGATTAGGCTTCTTTTTTTCTTCTATTTTTTTTTTTTTTTGCTTAAATCTGCATTTCAAGAAAAACAATTATTTGAAGAAGTTCCAATCCTCTAAGAAATTTGAGCTAATTTCTTATCTTAACATGCAGCTACTTCGGATGGAACGCAAGGTCCAGTCGGCGAGACAGCGCGAGTCTATTTACTGGCATTTAGCTTCACATGGTGTCCCCAAGAGCTTACATTGTCTTTGCCTGAAACTGGCCGAGGAGTATGCTGTAAATGCCATGGCTCGATCTCGTCTACCTCCACCAGAATATGTTTCTCGCCTTGTTGACCCCTCGTTTCACCACCTTGTTCTTCTAACTGATAATGTCCTTGCTGCTTCTACTGTTGTCTCTTCTACAATCCAAAACTCAGCCAACCCCGGAAAATTAGTGTTCCACATAGTTACTGACAAAAAAACTTACACCCCAATGCATGCGTGGTTTGCAATCAATTCGATTAAATCTGCTGTGGTGGAAGTTAAGGGATTGCACCAATTTGATTGGTCTCAGGAAGTGAATGTTGGTGTGAAAGAGATGTTAGAGATTCATCGTCTGATTTGGAGGCAATACTACAATAATTTGAAAGAAGAAGATTTTGAGTATATAGGAGAACATAAAAGATATCTTGAGGCTTTAAGCCCCAGCTCCCTGTCTCTCCTTAATCATCTCCGAATTTATATACCTGAGGTAGTTACCAATTTTCTTCACAGAATCCTCTGATTAAATGATACATGTTGAATATGATACTTAATTATGATTGATTTCTCGTCTGATTTTCATGGGTCACACAGCTGTTTCCAGATCTCAACAAGATAGTGTTCTTGGATGATGATATTGTAGTACAACATGACATATCACCTTTGTGGGAATTGGATCTCAATGGAAAAGTTGTTGGTGCAGTTGTTAATTCATGGTGTGGAGATGACTGTTGCCCGGGAAGAAAATACAGGGACTACTTGAACTTTTCGCATCCAATTATATCATCGAACTTTGATGGTGATCATTGTGCATGGCTGTATGGCATGAATATCTTTGATATAGAAGCTTGGAGGAGGACCAACATCACTGCAACTTACCATCAATGGTTGAAACTTGTAAGTGCATTTCCTAACTTAAATAAGTTGGTGATGGAAACTGCCGTCAATGTGTCTTGGCCCGTTTTCCATGTTAAAGTCAAGATGGATATAGCATAGGATGTTTGGTGTCATACTTTTGCTCTTGAAAAAGGTTTTCTTTTTTCAGAAAAGAAAATATTCTTTTAAAGAAAGCGATATGGGAATCTAGTTCTTTTTAATAGCTAAAAGTGGTTTTTTATACTTGGTTCTATTCTTACTTTTTGCCCTTGGATGATTGGCGACCTGTGATTGGACTCATTCTGAGAAAGAGGGTAGGAGATGTTTTCTTATCGTTTAACAAAAGAGAATTGAGTACAATCTCTCTGAATCACAAATGTTACATTTAGAATGAACATCCTATACTTTCCGAGCCCCGTTCCAGAGAAATATTTAGAGGAAAATCTATCTAGATTTCCCAACTCTTGTGACTAAATAAATACCTTCATTGTATATTTCATTAAGAAGACAAAAATTTCACCTTTGTTTGTTGCCATAATACCATTACCTTATTTCACAGAGCCTCAAATCTGGGTTGGCATTATGGCATCCAGGAGTACTTCCACCTTCCTTGATAGCTTTTGAGGGTCATGTGCATCCTATTGATCCATCATGGCATGTGGCTGGTTTAGGTTATCAATCTGCAGAAGTTCATCCAGAGATATTGGAAGCTGCTGCTGTTATACATTTCAGTGGCCCTGCAAAGCCATGGCTTGAGATTGGGTTTCCAGAGGTCCGAAGCTTATGGAATAAATATGTAAGTTTCTCAGACAATTTTATTAGGAAATGTAGAGTAATGGGGTAAAGAGGGCAAAGTTCTCTTACTCTAATATATTCATTTCAGAAAAAACCAGAAACACAGTATGGGTCCAGAGAGAAGAAGGTTTTGCCTTCAGTCTCTGCTCACACTCAGCAGAGCACAGAGCGATATTGGTTATTTCATGTCCATAATAGAAAATAGCCGAAGGTTCCACGCAATACACCATATGGTCGGGATCTTTAAACTTCTTCAGGAGATACAGGATGATGTTGTAGCTCTAACAATATTCAATATTGTAAATTACTTTTGGTCAGGTAATTTAATATTGCTTATTTCATTGGTTAAACATGTTGTGTTATGTTTAACTTTTTTTTTATTTTTTATTTTTTTATTTTTTATTTATTTTTTTTTATTAATGAATGAGTAAATTTCATTAACCAAACAATTCTTTACAAAAGAGGAAACACAACTGCAAACCGTAGCTACAAACAACACAAATAAGATAATCAGCTATTAAGCTAGCACCCTATCAAAGAGACCCCAATTTCTACATAAGAGAAGATTTTTTCTACTTTTAACATATTTACACTTACAAGAATCTGAGTGCGAATCTCCCAACAAATCTTTAGAATAATCTTCTCTTCTGAGAGTAAACGCACACTATGATGAATGCTATTTCTCTCTTTCCAAATAATTTAAACTGTAGAGCTCAAGCAAAGTCGAGCTAGAACAAACTTCAAACTCTTACCCTTCCAATACTACACTCCTCTAGCAATGATCTCCTTATGTTTAACTTCTGTATAATATGATGTTGGTTTACCATTTGTTAGTTGTGGTTCACGATAGCAGGAGGGTTTTGTCCATCATTTTGCCAAATAATTAATGCCGGAGGCGGAGAAATAACCAAAAATGGCAACAGAATTGGAGTTTCCATCTTTTATCAATAGGGGGAATTGCAAGGATATATTGGAAAAGAATACTTGTGAAATCATGCATTCACCAAGGATAGGACCATTAACTTAGCGAAGGAGTACAGCAAGCTCTAACGATGACAGGAATTTTTATTAAAGATACTTCTTTTATGCTAACAAAGGCTTTGAAAAGATACTTATTAAAGATACAAATCATGCCTCCCTTGGGTTCTTTCAAAGTCAATTTTGATGTGGCTATTAGGCCCTCTTTTGCTGTGGCAGCAGCCACCCTTCATGACTCTCTTGGTAATTTTGTTGCTGTTCACACCCTGAAGAACCCTTCTATGGATGCAAATGAAGGGGAAGCTTTAGCAGCTCTACTGGCAGTCTGCCTGACTATCACTGCAGGGGTTTCCTCTTTGCTTATTGAAGGGGATTCTCTTCTTACCGTTCTTGCTATCAAAGAACCGAAGCTGTTTGTAGATTGGAATACATCTGATATTATCTCTGATATTATCCATCAGCTCTCCCTTATTGTAGAATGGAAAGTTTGTAAAATTTCTCGATGTGTCAATTTTTATGCATATCTTGTAGCTAGATGGACAGCTTTGAACCTTGTGTTTGGATGCATTTCTACTTTCTCTTGTTTCTTATCGTCTATTAGGTTTAGGAGTGCCAAAGACCCTCCTGTGTAATTTCTCTTTTCCCCCGTTTCTCCACTTTGAATAGGAAAAAAAAAAAAAAAACAAAGGCTTTGAAAAGGTTAAGGGAAAAATACATTTAAACCCCTCGAAGTTTGACTGTTTTTTCAATCTTGTCTCTTATGTTTAAAAATTGGCAATGTACCATCACCAAGTTTCTAAATTTTGTAATGTAACCCATCCATTAGACAATAATGTCAAAGAAGACAATTTTCCAAAAAATTTATTGGCACGTACGACATTTTTCGTCAGAGAAGACAGAATTTTTTTATAGATGTGTTACATTGTGAAATTCAGAAACTTCTTGGGGATATAATGTTAATTTTTAACATTGTAGATAAGATTAAAAAATCGGTCAAACTTCGGGAGGTTAAATGTATTTTTCCTGAAGGTAAATTACTAAATTCTAAGTTCGAAAATTTTCATTCAACTTCGCTGTCATCATGCCTGACCTCTTCCAACTCTGCAATATGAATTGCTTGTCATCTCCGAATCTTCTCAAGAAAACCATGCAGTTCAGATTCCATCCAAGATCGATAATGGGCACTAGAGAGATTTTTTAGAGAAAAAAATCAAGAGAGAATGGGTTTCTGCCATTTGAAATTCGGTTTTATCGCATTCTGGGTTGGGTCGAACGTTTGAGGCACGTGTTGAACGTCTAATACTCGCACTTCGAATGTTTGACCTGTACTCTGAACGTTTAAACACTTTAAAAAAAAAAAAAAAGAACTTCAAATATTCTTTTGAAATTCCATTTCAATAAATATTTCTTAAATTTTAAAACCAAAAGGAGATTTTAATTCATTTCTTTAAAATAAAAGCGTGCTTTTCTACCCAAAATGCAATCCTGATCCAACTACAAGGAGCTCGTGTGTGATTCTAGCTATTCTAACTACAAATCTAAGCATTGTCATTGCTAGTATCATCCTCGGATGGGTCTTCTTCTTCCTTGACCATTACCTCATAATCCTTGTTAATGCTCATAAGGAAAGTTGTCCTTTGGCGACGTTTCACCCTTTGAAATGCTCTAGCTTTCAGTAGTCGTATCTTTTATTGTATCATCTCATCAACCGAATGCCTTGACCTAATAAACGGTGTTCCGACGTCTTCTTCGGATGATTATGTTTCAAGTACCTAGATACGCCATCTTTCTATAATCTTGAGCCTTCCCGGCACAGAGAGAGACTTGTACCCTGGTGCATAAGGTCCATACTCTAGCAGCCAATTACATACCATTATCGTGTGCTTGCGTTGATTGTGCATCTGCTTGTATAGTAAGGCCAGGCAGTTGTAACATAGTGACTAATAAGCCCGTACTCAAATATTCTATTAAAGCAAACAATCATTGGCTTTAGTTAGCTTGCACTCCAATCAATCAAACGAGCTAACATTGCTAAACTCTATACATATGCTATGGTATGTACACAATTGAAGCCTACTGAATCAATACCTACTCTCAGATCATCTACGTGATTGGTCAAGGCGATCGCTCTAATACCATCTATAACATCCTAGAAAAATTAATTAACTTCTTGGTTCGCTTCTCAGTTTTAAATCACTCAGAATAAGACTTAGGGATATTTATACTCTCTTAGAAAGAGAGCCTATAAAGTTTTGGCTTACAATCACTAAAACACACCTAGAGTTATTGTAAAGGGCTTCCTTCATCTCTGTGTACTTTGTAATAGTTGTAAATGGATGATGATGAACTCTATGTAAATATGGTAGAAGGTGAATGATGTAAAAGTTGAATTAAATTGATAGT
>FXXK01000503.1:146932-179106 GCA_900184695.1 Betula pendula | reverse complement strand
AAGCAATTCGAGATGCTCTTTCTCCGGAATTACAAACAAAAGACTACTCAAATTCTTCTCTACCCCCCGACTCGTTGGTGCCCATGTATATAGGCTCAATTCTGTTAAAAAGGAATATTCTAACAGAATTGCAGCTATTCAATCCATACAGTTGTCTAACCCCAAAACGCAGCAAACAAGCTATAAAATGCAAATGAACAAAACACAGAAAACTAATACAAAACGCAAGAAGGAAATAAATTGATGCCAGTTGTTCTCTAAGCTTCTGGAGCCTTCTACTACATGCTTCTTCTAACTTAGGACTTCATGTAAGACAACCTTGTCTGACTAAAGTCTTCTAAGTTTAATGCTTCCTTGAGAGACTCGGTTCTCTCTTCTTTTTCCTCTACTCAGCCATTGCTCACCCATCCAAGATATACCCATACCGTCTGTCTATGCCCATAACAAATCCCCTCCCCTTAAAGCACCTTGCCCACAAAGTGGGGGTATTGGGCTTGCAATTTCCAAAGGTTTTCCCAAGTATCATCATCGTCGGGAGCCCATTTCTAGTAGATGAGCACCTTAGTGAGATACCTGCCATACTTTTTGACCAGATGCCGATCCATAATCCTATAGGGTTTGGGACTAATTTTCCCCTTGTTGTTGATAGGAGGCAGAGTCGAAAGAGGCGTGATGTTTTGACCCAGCTTTTGCTTGAGGCAAGAGACATGGAAGACGGGGTGGATGTGAGCCTCAGAAGGTAGATCAAGTTCATATGCCACAGCATCGATCTTCTTCAAGATCTAGAATGGGCCAAAAAATTGGGGGGACAAGTCCAAGTTCTTACGCATGGCGACCGACTTTTGGCGAGCGATATGGTTGCAGACAAAGGTAAACCCAATCCCCTAGTTGGAATACTCATTCAGTTATGTGTTTGTCTGATTGAAGCTTCATATGGTTTTGAGCTTGCTGGAGATGTTCTTTTAGGAGATTGATGATGGTGTTTTGATCTCATAACTGGACATCCACAACAAGGTTGGCGGTGGTGCCGGGAACATAGCCTAACAAGGAGGGCGGAGAATACCCATAGATAACCTCGAAAGGGGTAAACCTAATTGAGGAATAGTGGTTAATGTTATACCACCATTCCGCCATCGGTAACCAAACACTCCATTCCTTAGGTTTAGCCGTAGTATAGCACCTTAGATAAGTCTCCAAATACTTATTTAGAGCCTCTATTTGTCCATCTGACTGTGGATGGTAGGCAGAACTAAAGGCTAAAGAAATCCCTCGGAGATAAAACAGCTCTTGACAAAAAGAGCTAGTGAAGGCAAGGTCTCTATCTGAGATGATAGTCTTTGGCATATCGTGTAGCTTTGAGACATTGTTTAGGAAAAATTGAGCCACTTTAGAAGCCGTGAAGGGGTGAGAGAGAGGAATAAAATGCCCGTACTTAGAGAAACGATCCACAACCACCAAGATAACAGTGAAACCATGTGAGAGGGGTAATCCTTCAATGAAATTCATTGAGATGTCGAACTAAACGCGAGAGGGAATAGGAAGGGGTTGCAATAACCATGTTGGGTGTGTAGTTTCATGTTTACTCACTTGACAAACATCACACTCTTTTATGAATTTCTTGATGTCCTTACGCATGCCCTGCCAATAAAAATCAGGCTTTGCCCTTTGAACCATCTTATGATACCTGAAATGACTAGCAATTGGATTGCAATGGATGTAATCCAAAAGTTGGAAATGGAAAGGGGAGTTCTTAACAATCTAGATACGCCTTTTCTAGAGAATCAGACCTTGTTGTAAGTAGTAGGCCTTCTGTGTATTTCACCATTGCTGGAGGTCAAACAACAAGCCTTAGAGAGTGGATAAGCCAAATAGGAAGCTTTTAACTCATTAACCCAAGTAGGGGTAGGAAAAGAGATTAGGGAGATGCTCAAATCATCAGGGATGAGGTATAAAATTGTAGCCAAGTAATTTGGACAGCCAGCGCTGTTGGGACACCGTGCCCACTTTCTGCTCTAGGAGAAATTTTAGGAATTGTTGATTAGTCTTCACTTTAAAGGACTGACTTAAAAAAGGCAGGGACACCACTTTTGGACTGCAGTGACCAAAGAGAGCAATTCTTTTTTATAAGTTGAGAGAGAAATAAGGCCTGGCTGAGAAATGCAATGGGCTGCCCCTCTTGCATGAGGACAACCCCTATCCCTGTACCAGAAGCATTGCATTCAATTGTGAATGTCTTGGTGAAATCAGGGAGGCGGAGAATTGGTGGAGTAGTGACAACCTACTTGAGGGCATGGAGGGCGTTGCTAGCATACCATATCCCCCGATGAACTTCCGGTAATAACCCATAAGGCCTTAAAATCCTCGTAAGGACTTAATGTTGTATGGAACTGGCCACTGTAACATGGAGTCTAGCTTGGAAGGATTAGCACGCACCCCTTGGCTAGAGATGATGTGCCCCAAGTAATCAATCTCCGAAACCCCAAATCTGCATTTCGAGCACTTGGCATAGAGCTAGTGGGCATGTAGAACCCCCAAAACCGACCTTAAATGGTTGAGATGGTCGTCCAAGGTACGACTATAAACTAGAATGTCATCGAAAAAACTAGCATAAATCGTCGCAAGAAAGGCCTGAAAATATCATTCATCAATCCCTGGAAAGTGGAGCGGGCATTAGTGAGGTCAAACGACATCACTAAGAATTCGTAATGCCCCTCATGTGTGTGAAAAGTCGTTTTAGGGACATTCTCGGGTTGGGGAAGCTAGATGACGAAGAATCGTTGGCTTTGATACCAATTGTAAAAGGCTTCCTTAATTTCTGTGTACTTTGTAATGGTTGTAAATGGATGATGATGAACTCTCTGTAAATATGGTAGAAGATGAATGATGTAACAGCTGAATTAAATTGATAGTGATCGATTCGAGAGGTTCCTTTTCTAGAATTACAAACAAAAGACTACTCAAATTCTTCTTTACCCCCTGACTCATTGGTGCCCATGGATATAGGCCCAATTCTGTTAGAAATGAATATTCTAACAAAATTGCAACTATTCAATCCATACAGCTGTCCAACCCCAAAACGCAGCAAACAAGCTATAAAACTCAAATGAACAAAACGCAAGAAGGAAATAAATTGATGCCAGTTGTTCTCTAAGCTTTTGGACTCTTCCACCGCATGCTTTTTCTGACTTAAGACTTCGTGTAAGACAACCTTGTCTAACTAAAGTCTTCTAAGTTTAATGCTTCCTTGAGAGACTTGGTTATCTCTTCTTCTTCCTCTACTCAGCCATTGCTCACCCATCCAAGATATACGCATACCTTCTGCCTATGTCCATAACAGTTATGTCAATTAATTTGACTAACATAGAATATTACTCGTAAGGTATCCAAATTAGTTAATTGGTAGTTGACTGAATCTACTACTCATCACTAATTATCAAAGTAAATAACGAAAATGAGAATAGTTTATCTGAGTTTATTAACAATAAATCTTTGATAACAAATCTATCATTAATAATAGACACAGAGCCACCAAACAAACACAACTAATGAATAGAACTTAAGTATATGGGTCATTTGCTCGGCCTCTTCATCCTAGCAAATCGCCTCACAATATCTTGGAATCCTAATAAATTGTAAAACATCAGGGTATTGTACAGGTAATGAAAGTAATTGAGTATGTAAATTCACTGACTTAAAAGCAAAAACATTATGAAACTGGTCTATGTAATGAGCTTTAATCACAGTTATAAAATTTTATCCACAAACATGGGCTTTTTGCAAATGATATTCACTATGCCAATCATTATGCCATTGAAAAATATTGATTTATTTGAAGAGAGTTGGCATAATCCCGGTCAAGCACTTTGGTTTTAATGCATGAAATTATGCTTTACATATAATATAGATCAGGTTATATGTTAGTAGTATGATTTACTCGAGACATTAACACCCTCTCAACAGGGTTTGTGGATTCTCGTAAGAACATACAGTACAACACCAGTGCTCTGAATATTGCACAAATATACGTTTTATACTAGCAGTCCGATCGAGTCTGACCTCAGGTGGCCTACGCTACTAGTAAAGCCGTAACCGTGATCTCATTCAAATAATGGTGCGCTGGTCATACATAACCACCTCTAGATCCAAGGCCAAACATAATAATAATTCCTTTTGAACATAGGATTAACCTGTATAATGGTAGTCCATGTCCATTTTTTGTACCATGTCATACGATGCAAGTATTATTATTTTATTTCCAAAATATGGATATAAGCATTTAATCATGTTACAAAAATTATAAGATCATAACGTAAAAGAAAATGTGATTAGTCCACTAATGTATCACACTCTAAACATGTGTAGTTTCATACCCAGTTATTTATTTACCTCAAGTGCTCATCCAACTCTTCGAACATCTCGTAATCCTACTACTGCGAAACAACCCAAAAACACATTGAGAGTATTATTCTAAGCACATAAAACCTTTAATTATAAGACATGTGTACTAATCCATCACAAAAACACTAATTACACATTTCTAGACATTGTCGAATGTTTAGCATCTAGGTTGAACATTTGACCAAAGACAGTGGAACGTTCGATGATGGTTAGAATGCGTGAAATTACTAAAACTACTCATAAACCTTACTATTAATTAAACCCAAGTTTAAATTAGCCTCTTATAATTATAACAAAACATGACATCGTGATAAAATATAAGAACATAAGTAAACAAAAAATTATTTTGGAGTATTAACACTTTTGTTCATAAAAGGTTTTAAACTCTAACATGCATGGCTTTTTAAAACTTGTAACATGCATGGTATTTAACAGAATTAATAAGATAAAACAATAAGAAGGGTTTGAGATCAAATGTTATCTTATGGAGGATAAACTTCTCAAGAAAAATCACCGTCACCTTGTAAAATTTCTCTCTCACTTACAAATTTGGTGCTCTGAGTATTTAGCACGAATAGGTGTGGTTTATGAAAGATAGAGGAAGTCTATTTATAGTGTTGAAAATGAGCTGAAGTAGTCTAAGGGTTTAAAGTGTTTTTTAGGCTTTATCAAATGTTTGATGTACTATTGTCTAATGGTCCTAGGGTTTTCTTCGAACATTCTTTGTACTATATCAAACGTTCGATATACTATTTGACACATGGCCTGAACATGAGCAGACGCGTGGGTAACGTGAATAGTGCTACACGACACTGTCGAACATTTGAAGAGTGTGGTTCGAACGTTTTATCTCGATGATTTTTTAAATAAAATAATGATTTTTGACATTATAAAGTTAAAGTCTTATGTTAATAATTAATAAATCCTTTATTAATATTTTGGGTATTAAACCAACTCCTTGGGGCCAGCCAGATGAAATCCGCAGCTCAACCTGGTTTATGCTTAGAAGGGCGTGAGGTGTACGCCTCGAGTTTACTAACAATGGTGTCTACACGAAATAGTCTTACCTTAAAAAATTCCCTGTCATATAAAAAAAAAAAAAAAAACGTTTTCGCTATTACCTTATCCCCATAATTAAACTAAATACTTTTAGTGCATGCAAACTCTTCGTGCCTAGTGATGCTCTTTTGGGACAAAACAAGGTCATTGTCCAAACGCCAATGAGAAATGTTAGGTTTCTAAAAAAATTTGGTTTTTAAGTGACATGTTACTGTTCTATCACTTATGTCTTTATTTACTAAAACAATAAATTACATGAGATAGTAATGCATCATTTTAGAACTAATTTTTTGTGAAAAGTATTTGAAATCCTAACATTTCTCACTGCCAAGTAGAAAAGAAAAGAAATGGGATGCCGAAGGAATTTTTACATTACTTTCAGCCATGAGCGCCAATAGTCGTACTTTTTGGGAACAAAATATTTGTGGTGGGAACTTTTCCCGCCTTATGATTTCGTACTTTTGGGAATAAAATGACATCATGTTAGTTATTAGTCGGTAAGAAGCTCCAGCGACGACGTGCACATGTACAATGTCGTTGCAAAAATGCTATTAAAGTATTTTTGGTGAGCTTTCTAAATATAATATTTTTTTTAAAAAAAATTTAAATTAAGCACTAAAAAATATTTACTCAACAAGCTCTCTATTCAAAGTTAAATATAACATTTGTTAGATTTCATCTTTAAATTTAAAGAGATAAAATCTAAATATTAAACTTTTTTTAATATTACTTTTTAGCTTTGGTCTCACAAACTTGTTTCCCTGTACTTTGTTTTTATCTCATGGTAATTAATGTTATCAATAAAAAAAAATATTTATTTAAAGTATAGAAACATTTAGAGAGTTTGTTATTTAGTGGTTTAAAAAAGGAAAATGCTTGTACACCTTCTAGAGGACCCCTAGAAGGACCTCTAGAAGGTGTTCTAGCAAATCCCTTTAAAAAAGTGGCTCTCTAAATCCTTTAGAGTGAATTTTTAGAATTAAATGTAAAGAAAATTTAAAGAGTTTACTAAGAATGCTCTTAGGTCTTTATACCTGCAAATATTTTTACCACTATTAGTATCTTATTTCAAATTATTTTTATTTTATACCAAGTTTATATATATGCAAATTGTGTAGACCCTAAAAAAAGGAGGAATCCTTTAATTAATAATTAATTTCAAAGAATCCAAAAAATAATTAAGTAGTATGTATACGTGCTAGCTATATATGATTTTAGGAAAATATTTCAGTTTTTAATCTTAAGAGTTGTCAAAATAGTATATATTCAGTACGTAGTTCGTATTTTCACGATACAAGTTTTTTAATAGTACCTCAAAAATAGAATTCAATAGCTTGTGTTTCTACTGATTGTATTATCCTTCAAATCCTTTTACGAGTACCGTCAGTACGTTGTATTCTGTTTAATTTAACTAAATTCAACCAATTGCAATGAAAATTATATATGTTTACACGAGAAAATTAATTATATATATAGTATTAGGGTTAATGTCTTAATTAAACCCATTTTTTTTATATGATATTTTGGTTATTAATAAAGTTGTTTATTTTATGGGATGAATAAGAACATGCATGGGACATGGCCCATTCATTTGAGGAATATAGTCTATAAGTCATTGTATGTGGGTTACGTGTGTTAATGAGATTAATATACAGAAGATTTAAATCACAATTCTTTGTAACTTATAAACTTCGTTTGTAGTTGGTGATGAAATTGAACATTTCATTTGAGAATACTATTGCTTAAGATGAAATCTATACTCTCATTATGAGATAAATCTATCTCATAAAGAGATTATAGATTTTATGAGAATTGCTTATTCTAAGTCTCATGTATGAGCATTTTAGTAAATAGTTATTAAAATAAATATACTCAACAATATGATTATAAGAACATAAGAATAATTAAAAGATTAAATTAGAGACTCAAGAAATAAAAAGATTTTGAAAATAAAGTAACAGTAAATTTAATTTGACTTTATTTAACTTATATGAATATTTTATGGAGGGGTCAAATAAATATAAGAACTCAAGGGAGCTCTTGTATAATTAAGGAGAAACGATATTTTACCCCTTTAAACTACCACCTAATTTAAATTTAAAATACTATCCCTTCAATATTTCAATCTTCCCGCCCCCCCGGCGGGGGCCCCAAAAAAAAAAAAAATTACCATGAGGTTGCAATGTCTTCCTTTTGCGACCAAAATAACCAAAATACCATCCATCTACATTTTTTTTTTTTAATTGTCTTTATTGGGAGGACATTTCAAATAAGGTGGTAGTTAGAATTGAATTTAATTAATAAATATTAGAATGCAATTATAATTAGTAGACTAAATTGTAATTAATGGTAACCTAAGACAAGTCATGAGATGACACATGTCCTAGACCCATTGAACCTAGTTTATATATATATATATATATCATGGAAAAATAGCAAATTAACAGTTACTTAATTGTTTTCAATAATTAGAAATATAAATCATGCTAAACAAATTAAAAAATATACACATTTCATTATATATATTCTTTTAAGATTTTAGGTGATATTATTATATAAATAAGTAAAACATCTTTACGATATGATTAGGGGATACCGATCGATCTGCAGACATTTTTATTGAACTTAATTAGGCTCGTATTTGTGCACAAGATTAATTAAATACCTCATAATGGTCTTTAATTAACTTAAAATATCTTGTATTGGAGTAGTACAAATTCATGCTTGCGATCAAATTTACAATCTTTTATGGAAATTATACAAACTAATTAAAATCATTGCTTGTTGTTCTGATCGAAATAGAAGTGTTGCATGCTTGTAATAAGCAAGAGTTTTGCACGAATAATTAATTAATTATAGGGATATTATGAGAGATGCAATATTATATCATTCCGCTGGTGATAATTGGAAGATGGAATGTTATACTTATACTAGTTGGAGAGCTGTCTGGTCTGCGACTGCGCGAGAGTAGTGGTTGGATTCCGTGAGGTAGTTCCGATCGTACGGTTGTGAAGACGTGGACTGATCATACGCGCTTGCTGGCATAAAGCTTGTCGTTTGCTGCTCATCTTGTGCTCTCTCATTTTCAGCTATCTGCATATATCCATCATACATGCAACAATTATCTACGTAAAACGTACTTAATATACTCTTTTTATATATTGAAATTTAGTACTTGAGAGAGAGAGAGAGAGAGATAAACCTTTGCTCGCAGATAATTGTTTTGATTTTGCAGCTCAACCTCCTGCACATTTTACACATGTATGTTTTGGCCGGGTGAGAAGAGGATAGAGTTTCATATATATATAAGCATTAATATTACCGAAGGGGTAATGGGACGTAACATATATAGGATAGGATTGAACCATTAGCATGCACGAGTTCTTATTTCTTGGTACGTTATTCAAATTCAATTGCTGATCCGTTGCATTTGGCATCTAAGCCATAACACTTTCATTTGAGGTTCTTATCATTCAAAAGGGCAAGCCATCAACAACCGATCCAAAAGGACTAAGTGTGTATTTTTTGTTTAAAGCAAATTGGGAATTGATTAATACATGGAATCAAAACTGAAAAATGGATGTTCTCTCCAACAATAGATCCAAAATGAAAAACATTAGTATAGAAAAACAACCAAATAATAAGAAATGGGCTAAAATAATGATCCGATCCTCTTTGAAAAGCAGTAAGGGAATCTAAAGCGGGAAAAACATTGTCAAAATTCAAAACATGAGTCACTAAAGAGGGAGTACTATCTCTAGTAGCAAAAATTTCCAGTACAATATCAAACCACATATGCAAAAGGATACTAAAACCCACAAAACCCAAGAAACACAATAGAAAATACAAAATAATAAAACAAATAACGGAAACACAAAGACAACAAAATAACAACAGATTCACAAGGGAAAAAAATAAAAAAGAAAAAAAAAGAAAACCAACAATAAACCCAACAAATAGCAGCATTAGAGGCAGGGGAAAGGCATATGAAGGGCTTTGACTAGCGCGTGAGATCCATGCGCGAGCGGGAGGGCAGCAGGAGGAGAGGAGGATGGCGGTGGGGAGCTGGGAAGTCGAAGATGACGCTGAATGGGTGCGTAGGAGGCCAGGAGTGACAGATGAAAGTAGAATGAGCTTTGAAGAAATCCGATTTAAAAACATGGCCAGTTTTGGGATGGAGGAGGCAAGCGGCCCAATGCTGAGCGGTGGAGAAGGCGAGCAACATGCGGTGGAGCAAAAGACAGTGGTAGAGGGATGGTTAACACTGTGTTTGTGGGTGGAAGAGAAACCAAACGGGTGAAAAAACACTACAAGGGAACAAGGGAGGAAAGGAAAGGAGGAGGCCAGGAGAACCATTCCTCCTCCCCTAACAGCCGCACCACAGGCGGAAGGCTCACAAAGGAGGAATGGGGCCTCTACCTAGAGAGAGAGAGAAGTGATAAACTCGCTAATTATAATGAAACTCCAGCCAAAATGTTGCAAATGATAAACTCTCTTAGGAATACGCGTACGGTCCAACGTTATTGAAGACAAATTTCTGGGCAGCACTGATTTGTGATATAAATCTCTCTCTAAGATTTAAAAGCTTATTGCATTTCACTGTAGCTAGGCATTAGCATTTGCATTATGTAAAATTTGGTTCTAGTTAGGTAACACGGTGAAGAGAGAGGTACTCTATGCTGGTCAGAGGTTTTGGGCCTCTTGTGTGACCAAGGAAAGGTCGCTGCATGTAGAACCATATATATATGGGTTTAATTAGTTGGAATAGGGTTTAAACGAGTTGAATTGAGTATATTTTCTCAATTAATTCACTTACAGTCTTAGGGTTTTTCTTTACAGAAGGTGGCAAACTCAAAAGGGGGGCCTCCCTCCTGTTTGATAAAGTGATTATAGGCTGATGAACTGGTTGTTAGCTTTCTTGTTGGTTTTGGGTGATCGAGTGTGTAATTACTTTGAGAAAGTGCTAGTTACATATACAGTTTTATTCTAATTAAAAGGATTAGTCAAGTTGCAATAAAAACTTCTTAGAATTATTTATAAAGCTTAGTCTCACCTATTAATTAAGGAATCAATGTAGGACTAATTAGCACCCATGAACTCTTTTGTAAACTACCTACTTAATTCGCATAAGCAATTCATCTTCTCAAGATAAGCTAACTTTTTGGGGTGTCACAATTGCCCTACTCAAATTCCTGACATCTTTGTCAAGGTCTATGTCATGCAGTAAATTAGTGTCACATGATATTACTAAGTTAGTCCGATAGTATTTGTAACAACCCAAAAAAAACACTAGTCACATATGCGCTATCATTCCAAAAGTACAAGCTAGTCAACTTACAATTTGTGCTCCCTATAATCACTTATGAGGCATAGTCTCACCTATTAAAGAATCAAAGCGAGACCAATAATGTATAAACTTCTTGATAATTTACCCTACTTTATATGGGCAATTCATATTTCCAATATGAAATTAACTTTATGAAGTATAATAATGGGGTTAGTAGGTGGCTGTCCTCATACGTACATTATCTTTTATTGATATTATTGTTACTTATTCACAACAGAAAAAGTAAAAAATAAAAACCAAGAAAACAATTGAGCACTGAAGACAACAGTATATAGGTGTGTCCAAAATCTGTCTTCAATGCTCAAATGTTACCTGCAACATATATATATATATATATACTTACTGATCTTTTACTTGGGAGGGAATTAGGGGGTGGGGATATTATTGTGCATCACATTTGTCTGAAAGAGAAAAGCACACGTTCGGAGAAACAAAAATATATATTAAGAGCAGGAAATGAATAGTTACCCTCTTTTGCATGAAGTCGATGTCAGCACATAGCATTTCATTCTGGAACAAGTCGAGTACGTTAGTCCGTACGTAAGATCAGATTAAGGGTTTGTAGGTAATCAAAACAAATATTGGTGAAAGACATGATCGATCCTCATATATATATATATATATAGTGAAATGTACGTAGTACGTATACCTTTTTGGATCTAATTCTGCTTATTCCTTTCTCCAATTTTACCTCCAGGTTCTTCAGTTCTTTCAAGCTCATACTGCTAAGAGCTTCACCCAGTATATGCCTACAAACACCATAATATTGTTGACCACAAAATTAAATCTTGATATATAATATAAATAAGCAGCTCAAATTAATTATTAATGCACTTCTATTATCTACCCAATGAACATACATACCTGTTCAGATTTTGGGTTTCTCGGATCTGTCTTCGAAGTTTCGATGCCTCTTGCTGGTAAAACTGAGGATGTAGTAATAATATAAGTGTATCTCATAAAAATTACAAGTTGAGTGCAGGAGCGGAACCACGATGACTCCCCCCCAAAGCTTCAATGTGGTCTCACAAAAATTTTAAAACTACCTTTAATTTACATGTTTTTTTTTTTTTAAAAAAATNAAAATAGACCCTCCAAAATTAATTATTAATCGCCCAAAAAGTGTTCTTAATTCTAGTTGTGCCTTTTTTCTTAGAAAGAATTTAATTCTAGTTGTGCCCAATGTGGTCTAACAAAAAGTTGTTGTCAATGCTGAATATATAATGAAGTAAATGAGATAAATACGGCATTCAAAGTAAGGCAGAGTTAACGCATGCATAACACGATGCAGATTCATATAAGTTAAGCTTCAAAATTTAAATCCCTTCAGTTTCTTAAATAAAACACATGTAGAAAGAGAATACCTTTAGTGAGGGTGCGGTGTAAAACTATATTTTACATTATTCAATAAAAAATTAATATGTCAGTTAAAAATATTAAATACATTTTATTAACAAAATAAAACATATCAATAAAATAAACACTTAATCTTTTGAAAAGACCTATAAAATTCACATTTATTATATTTAATGTGTTTAAATAATATGTTAGCCTTTCATTATAAGCTGTAAAAATAATATTTATGTAATGGTAATAAAACCAAGCATTTAAATATTTATGTGTGTAATAGGCTAGGGTCATTTTCTTTAATTGTTAAAATTGACCAATTAACACACATGGTACAGCTTTCTAAAACCTCTATTCTCTCTCCACGGCAAAATCCCCCTTCCCTTATATGAGTATTTGGCCTCCATGGGAGGAGGAGGGAATCTCTCCCTCCTCTTCCTCCTCCCCCTCTTCTCCCCTCTTTTTCCTTCCCCCACCCCTTCCTGCCTCTTCGGAGGTTGCCTCTTTGGAGGCCTTATCCGCCTCTTCGGAGGCTTTATCCCGGCACACGCATCCCTCCACGGAGTTTATGGACTTCCTTGCTGCCTTCCACCACAAGCCCCACCATCATCCGAGCAGTACACGCCGAAGCATGCACAACACGCGCTTGCGAGTAGATCTTACTCGCAAGTACGTGTCCTCCACGCGCCGACGTGTGCACTACTCCTTGTCACGCATGCTCCCATCCTCTGCTCCCCTCCGTTCTAGCCGGTCTTCTGTGGTGGTTTTTGCTCCACCGGTACCCACTGTCGGCGCGTGTTTCTCACGTGCCAGTGAGTGGTACAACTTCTCCGGCCAGCCACCAATCTTAGAGTGCCTTCCTCTGCCAGTGGATCTACTCAGTGCCTTTAATTTTTATTCTTTTGTTATTCCCTATATTTTTATTTGTTTTTTGTTGTGTTGTAACTTTCAATTTAGCCCGATCCAGTTAGGCTTCAGACTCATAGTCTATGTTGGAAGCCCCTTTTTCGTTATTCTATCGCTTGGTCTGTTCAGTTTTTTTAGAAGTTAGACTAGATCTAAGTTTCTTAGTTTGTTTGGTTTCTTTGAAAGTTGGATCCGATCTAAGTATATAGAAGTATTCATACTTCTGATAGTTTTTTTCATCTTATTGAGCCCCAGCTTTAATTTGTCGCATTCCCACGTTACTTTCTACCTTCTTATTTTTCTTCGATATTGTGAGGTACTTGTCATTTGTCTGAATTAGATTATCTCATCGTTTAATGTGTTGTTTTTCAGCTTTATTACTGTTTGTAATTTGTTTGTTCTTTCAATATAAGGATGTATTCACAAAAAGATTAAAAAAAAAAATTGACCAATTGAAAGCAGTTTACCTGCACATTAGCTTCAGAAACAGAGGCCGTATTTGAGGATTCAGTACATGCTTTCTTGTACCTTTCAATCGTTGTTCTGACACTGAATGCATGCAAAAGTAGATGTACCATAATTAATAATGCAAACATATTTTTATATCGGTTCTGATTGAGCATCATCATCATATATATTTATATATATATATAATATATATATATATATATATATATATATATATATATTATATATACATCATGTAATATTATTAAAGAGACATCTCTTTTTCATTAAATTTAATTTCTCTACTAGCTATAGTTCAGAAAGATCTAACGGTGTGTCCTACAATAACATCCGAAGAAATTAATTAATATTGAAAAGTTATTGTTGCCATCAACACGTCAAATCTCCACAATCCTCAAGGCAAACATAGCAGCTTACAGCACACAAATTGAAAAATATATATATATATATATATAAAATTACAAACTGATGACATAAAAATATTCAAAACAATTGCATAAATCTAATATTAAAATAATAATAATAAAACTAATCTAAATTAATCTTAAAATAAGATCTAATCCTTATTTAATTTAATTATACTCCTAACACAACTTCTAACTTATCTCAACATGCATTATTCTGGTAACATCAAAGATCCATAATTTTTCCGAGGTTGTTAATTTTGTACTTGAAACCGATCTCCAGTCCAATATGCGGCTTCAGAAATTATGCAGGACTACTTTTCTAGGAAAATCAAACACTAATCATAATTTTAACTGAAATAATTGTACTATGGTCTGTTACATTCACATCTAAATCTTAAGTCGATCGAAACCTTCACCTAAAGCTTGACAACGGTAATAAGAAGTGGAGTGGATTAAGGTAAAACCTTGCAAATTTAGTTTTTTTTTATGGATAGTAAAATAATTTTAAATATAACAGTACTATATCTTGTAGAATATCCACAATGGTTAATGCATTTTGAATTTCTATGTAATTAAATAGCTAACCTAATCCTAAAAACATTTTCATCATGTAGTGATGATTAATTTAACGAAACCAAATTTATTTTGCATTTCATCTATGGGAAAGCACTATAACTTTATGGATTAGTTTTCACTTTCTTTTTCCTTTCCTATCATTCTTTATTCATTTCTTTCTTCTTTAATTTCCTGCAAGCTTTATCTCTTTTTCTCTCTCCTTTTTGTAGACAAATGAATAGGAAATTATGAAAAAACTTTTTTTTTAATATAATAATAAAAAAATTACATAAACGATTGTATGATGTTTTTAAAAAAGTGATTACTTAAAATAAAATTAAAAATATAGCTTTTAATTAGTGGACAGTTGGGAGAAAATGGTCAATGTCAAAGGTCAATTTTTCAACCGAGCCTTATTTCCTTTGGCACCAAAGTATGGGTGTGTTTGGCAAAGGTAGTAGGTTAGGGTAGGTGAGTTGTTGATTTTTGATGTGATATAAAATAAGGTGAATATTGTAAATTTTTTGTATAGAAAAGTGAAAATTTTTATTTTTAAGTGAATTTTTTATTTTAATAATAATAATAAAAAATCAAAAAAAAAATTATTAAAAAAGTGGTTGATGTGATATAAAAAGTGTGAATATTTTTTTTTGGTTTAAGAAAAGTGATAAATAGTAAAATCTAATAAACAGTAAAAACTTTTGCCAAACGGGTCCTATATAATTTAACATAATTTTTCTAAAAGTATTACACAAAATTAAATGCGCTTCACCCTGCAAGCTGTAACCTTAATTTTCTCGAGCCACCGATGGTTACTGTCTCTGCCACGGTGGCATAAGATACCCAAATATGATTGGGTCAACTAACTCTACCTAGCTCTAGCTAGTTCAATGACACACCCCATTACACCAAGTGTAATAACCATGAGAAACAACTATTATTCACCTAGCTAGATCAGCCCAAAATCCAAACTTTTCTTTCTTTCTGATATATTTCTACTTTTATAGCATTAATATATTTAAAAATCAAAACGGAGATAATAATGTTCTTGCAGGCTTGCAGCCATTGTTGCAGAATCATCCCCATGCTGCCATGAAAGAAAATATCTATGTATAATTAATGCACGTGGAGAACCTTTCATTGGCTCGTACGTAGCCTTTGCTTAATTCCCTCCCTACTTTCTCTCTCTGACACCTCTCCACTTCAAATTTACTTCAAACCCTGATCTCTTTCTCTCTTAATTCCCTTCCTACTTGTTATGAAAACTAAACTATAAGCCTTCTTTTTTTTCTTTTTCTAATCAAAGGGGGAAGCCTTCAAAATGTGTATCATGCTTTTCATGACTTATTTTCTGTTAAAAAAAAAAGAAAGAGAAAAAGGAATTGGGTAGAGGATAAAAAGAGAAACCTCAGAACAGGCGTGACAAGACTTTAATATTGTCAGGAGGGAAGATCGAACTGAAAAATCATGTCTGACGTGACAAAAGATTCGTATGTTGAGTAACCTTAATAAATACAGCTCATTTCGAAGGCCAAGACGATCATAAAGAGAGGGACAAAATCCAAACAACTAATTGCCAAAAGTACACTATTTGGCTAACTGATCCAAACAAGACTTACCAGAAGTTATAACGAGAAACCCATTTTGGGGGGGTTGAAGCCCTAATTCCCTAACCAGACTCTCGACCTTATTTATGGTAGGGTAAAAGTACTGGTTAAAAAGGGACAGAGTTTAGAAACCCTTATTTTAGCTCTTACAGGTTGAGTGAAGTAATTACATATGCGTCTTAAGATTAAAAGATAGGTTCTTTATTAATTACTACGTTCTCATGAAGGTAAAGCAGTGACTAAAGAGCAATATCAACAAGGAGTTGGCTAAGCTTGAGACTTTTGAGTATTTTTTATGGCCTTAATTAGGTTTAAAATCCACAAAGTGCAAACTGTATTCCGAACGAAGCTTACGACTCAACTGTCTCATATTGAGAAGAGTGCGAGACACGAGTTTCGAATTTACTTGAAAGGAGTGGGTATACAAACTGAAAAGTTTCCAATAAAATAAAGAAATAAATAATAATAATCCAAAGACCCCATGAACCTACAATCAGCAGTACTGAGAGGCTAAAACTTTTCTTTCGATTTTAGGATGAGCCTTGACAGACTGACAGACTGGAGTATGATCAGATTCAGACCATAATTAATAACAACAACAACAATAATGATGACGACGACAATAATAAGATTTCTGATGACTTCTTTCGATTCCTTTGTGTTTGAATGTCTTATGAACGAGGGGTCAAGAAATGGAAGGGAATGGGAGAAATTAATGGCAAAAAGGGAGAGACATGGAAGCTGATCTCACTGCCCTGCAGATCTTTGTAACCCTAAACTGTTGCTCTCTACCAATTATACGTACTACACTATTACACCACCACTTCCATTTCCATCAATCTATTACTAACAGATCTTCCTATCATTCAAACAAAAGAGCTGGGAACAAGCAAAAAAGGAAAACAAAAATCCATAAAGAAAAACAAACAAAAAAAAGAGTGAAAGACAAGTGAATCTTGATGGGGGAGAAACTGAATCTTCACTTTAGACCCAAAAAAGAAACTTCAATCTTAAACGCACGAAATGATCATGTTCTAATACTAAAAAAATCCATCAATAAGTTTTGGACAGAAGTCGCAAACGCAGGAGCATCAATATATATATATAATATATAATTCCCAGCTAATTAAGAGCAAGAAAACTGAGAAGTTAAAGATGTTATTGAAGCAAAGTATCTTGGATTTGAAACAGAAGTACCCGTTTTCAGCATATAAAGATGAATGAAAAATATAGTTAGAAATATTGTGACCATGCCAATTAAAAGCAAAAATAGAAAGAAAATACATAAAATGGGACAAAAGTGAAATAGTTAAAAACCTGCTGTTAGCATACTCATAGAGGCGGCCACGGCTGGAGAAGACGATGAGTGCAATTTCAGCATCGCAAAGAACAGATAATTCATAGGCTTTTTTCAGCAAGCCGTTGCGGCGCTTGCAGAAAGTGACTTGCCGATTTGTCGTGTTTTCGATCCGCTTTATTTCAATTTTGCCTCTTCCCATTTTTGCCTGCGAAGAGCCCTCCGGGGTTTGATCCAAAAACTCCATGGTTGAAAGTTGGAAATAAGCAAAACCAGGTTGATGGTGCTGTTAGCAACAAAAAACTGACTTTAACCTTCAATTGTGACTAGCTACCCTAAAAAGCAAACAGCAAATTTATGCAAATGGTTTACCTATGATTTTGGAATTTGCCCACTTACCTGATCAAGAAATTAAAGTAAAGGAGGAATGGAAACTTCTAAACAAATTTACTAGACCAAATTCTTTTTCTTTTTCTTTTATATTTTTGTTCGTACTAAAATTAAATTTTTATCTCATAATGCTGATGTGACAGTTTCAATGATCAATAATTAGATTAATTATTGTTAAAAATAAATAAATAATCTAAAGGTTAGTTAAAAATAAATATCAGAATGGTGAGATAGTACTGGTTGAATAAAAATGTAGTATCTTGCATTTCCCTTTTGTCTAGGGTTCAGGAACAGTTAAGAGATCCAAAAAATGGAAGTTGGTTGGTCTTGAGTCATGGGTGTAATTTATAAACAGGAAAATAGACCTTCCAACCATCATCTATCTCACACTATTGGAGATGTATGAGGGAAATAACAAAGTTTTATTGGTCATATGCAAATACCGTACCTTACAATAGTATAATTAGTTCCTAAAGTTTTATTCGAGAGTTGTAAGGGAAACAATAAAGTGAAGCCTTCAGGTCACTTTCATAGGCCATTAACCATCAGTTTTTTCATGTATAAGGAAAAGGACAAGGATCCTCTTCATTTTAAAAGAAATGGATGAAATGGAGAGGAGCAGATTATTTAAAATAAAAGGGTTAAGATTATAATTATTATTATTATTTTAATATATTTGCTCCTCTTGCATAACTTATGGTTACTTAGGGAAAAAAGCGATAATAATGGATAAGGCTTGGGTGCTGTAAAAATAATTATAACACCTATGCTGTAATTATTCAAATTTTTGAGCTTAGGTATTGTAATTATTATTTTACAGCACCCAAACTTTATCCAATAATAATAGGGTCTTAGGCTAAGTTGCCCCTCAAGAGCTAAAATAATGTAGGATTGGAAGAGATTAACAAAAAAACGAGAGGACCCTCCCAACCATCATCCCTATGTTATTTACTTTTGGAAGTTTTCAGCTTTAGCCTTTTTTCTAGATTTGTTTCTGACCTCAACCCCTGTGGTTTAAAGTTTTCACCAGTCTCTCTCTCTCTCTTGTATTATTGGAATTTTTGTTTGATATCGTGGTGGTGACGTAAGAGGAGACTCCCATGTGAAGCAATCCAAGTCTTTAGCGCATTTATGGTAACAATGGAAGAGCCTCTTTCATAATTTCAGCTGCATTATTTTACTTCTTTCGTGTCACAGACGCTGATGGGATCCCGCAGGACCAAACCGCGAGGAAGCACCATCTTTGTTTTGCGCCATATATCCCATTGTTTGCTCTTAAGACTCAAAGAATGATAGGAAAAAAAAGCAAAACAAAACAAAAAATAGTGAAGTATCACAACTCGAGGAACAGTATAATATATATATATACACCCTTAAAATTGACACCGTTTTGCGTAGACATGATCAAACTAATTTTTTTTTTTTTTTTTAAGTGACATTATGAAACTATTGTTCGTGATACTTATCTCTTCAAAATAATATTTTATTACAAAAAGACCCTTCCATTAATTGTTGGTAAACCGACACAAAGTAACCGAGAGCATCTCAATAGCTTAACTATATTTCCATCTAAAATAGTTAACTAAAAATTACTTTATCTATTTTAGTTAATACTTTTAAAATGCACGTTACATCAAATATATATATATATATTATTCCTTCTTATTTCTTTTTTAAGGATCGTATTTTTTCGACGGTCTTTTTTTTTTTTTTTTTTTTTTTTCAAAAGGTCATAATCTAAAAAGGCAACGATAATCCTTTGTCAATTCATCTAATAGAACAGTTAAAGTGCCTGCAGAAATTGAATTGCAAACTAATAGCACTCCATGTGTTACCAAAAAAAAAATGTTCTTGGTGATGGCGTAAAATTTTGAAGCTTAGGGATGTAGTCAAAACTTTTCATAGGTTTTTGGTAGGGGCTAGTTCCTGTATTTTTCTTTGGTTGGATTGGTGGCACCAATTAATGTGGAATTTTGGTTGAGAATTTTGGATTTCGAGTACGTGTCTATGATTCTGGCAGTGTGTTGAATGCCAAATTATCCTTTGTTTTGAGTGCTAAAGTTTGGAAGTGGCTTCCTGCAAGGTCTAAAGACTTGGTTATTATTCAGAGCTTGCTGCCTAGTGTGGAGCTTGATGTTGTTGATTGTTTGGGTTACTTCTAAGAGCCAAAGCTTTTCTAGCAAAGCTATGTGGAAAGAAATTCGAAGCAGAAAACCCAAGGTAGATTGGTGGAGCTTAATTTGGTATGCTCTTGCTATTCCTAAACACTCATATGGAGAGAAAATGCTGAGTTGGGGTTTTGTTGGGGATGTTTCTTGTGCTTTCCGTCGGGGATCTATTGAAAGTGATGAGCATTTGTTCTTTGGTTGTGATTTTAGTAATACATTAATATGGAAAGCACTTATGCAGAAAAATTTGTTTCTTGCTCCCCCTGTTCTTTGGACTGATATTGTGAGTTATGGTATCCAGCATTGGGGCAAAAAAAGTCTCTTGGCTAGTTTATGTAAACTTTGCTTGAGTGCTATCATGTACCATTTATGGTGGCAAAAAAACTATATTCACTACCACAAAAAAAACAAAACCTAGGAGTCGTTTCTTAACCTGGCGCCAGGTTAAAAAACCTTGTAAGCATAAATTTTTTATACGCCAGTTAACTTAACAAAAAAAAAAAAAAAAAAAACTTACCTGGTGTATGAGTATTGTAACGCCCTAACAAAATTATTTAACTTGTAAATAACTTAGCGGTTCGTCTCCCAACTTTAACCTCTAACTGATTAAAACTCAAGGATCATACACTCTCAGATGTGAGAGTTTACTGCGGAAGACTTGTCACTTATAAAGATAGAAATAACAACTAATACCTATAAATATAAGAATACCATAATAATTGAAAACAACATTAACGTAGCATAATTAAATGATGTCTCCAAAGTATGGTAAAAAACCAGTCATCGAAATATCATAAAGATAACAACCCAAGTTCTAAGGCATCATCATCAAAATGAAAGCCTAACCTTCAAAATATAAAGCATGTAAGCTATGTCTATTATATCGCATCGGGAATCTCCTTTGGCTCTCCACATCTTACTCAGCCACACAAGGTCAAGCTCCTAAAAGATCACCCGAAAAATACTCTCCAACTGGACCATGCTCCTCGAATACTCCGACATTGTCCAAACTATCTATCAAACAATACATGATCATAGGTGGAAAAGGTATAAGCGTAAATCCACGACTTAATGAGTAATAATACACATGTTATACATGTTATCATTTTATGAACTCAGTTTATAAATCACAAGCATTGATATTTTTACTTATGGCATAAACATGTTATGGTAATGCAATATATTTATATGATACATGATATATTCAAGAGTATGTCATATATATGTTAACAATATAAGCTACACAAGACATTAACCCATCTCACATACGTAGAAGAAATAAACAAATGAGTAGCATCCGAATCAAATAAGACGCAAGCAAGGCGACCAAATAGTGGAAGGGTACTTGTAACTGTGTCGGTACTAGGCTCTTTATCTTCATTGTTAGCCGGTGTAAAAGAGTAGACTCTTTCTTGTGCTGGCTGCCTTGGCTGATGACTATTCCCTTAAGGCTTGTCATTATTTGATGTATTTTGTGGGCATTCATTTTTCATATGGCCCGGTTTGCCATGATCAGTAGCTACCTCCTTGATACTCTTCTCAGCAAGAGTTGCCCTGTCAACCATGTTGAGAAATTCCTTAATACCAAGGCATACAACTTTGTCTCTAACCCGTGGGATGAGGCCATAGAGAAACCGGTGAACCTTGGCTTCTTTGGTCGCTACAAGGGTGGGAGCATACCGCAAAAGCTCATTGAACCGAGTGGCATATTGCTCCACCAACATAGAGCCTTGAGTAAGCTCTTGAAAATCCCTGGCACATTGGAGTTGCTGAGTCTATGAGAAGAATCGATCATCAAATTCTTTCTTGAATTGATCCCATATGATTGGGACGCCTTGGCCTAACTCAGCAGCTATTAGCTCTTTTCTAGCCAACCACCAATGAGAGGCTTTTCCCGTGAGTTTAAGGCTTGCATAATTGACCTCCTGCGCATCAGTGCATTGAAAAGACTCTATAAGATGCTGGATGTTGGCAATCCAGGAGTCAGCAGCCATTGGCCCCTTGGAGCCATCAAAGGTCTCAGAGTTATGGCGAAAGAAACTAGAGGATGGGCAACCCTCTACTCTTTCACGTTCACGCGGTTGGGGTGGCTGTTGTTGGAATTGTTGAAACTGTTGTTGCCTCATTGTTTGCATATTGGTCATCATGGTAGTCATGAATTGGGTTGCTTGAGCCCTCTTTTGACGCGCGCGACGCTCGGGTCTAGGAGGCATTACTTTGCAAAGTTTTCATGTTAGAACCGAGTAATCTACATAGACACAAGGCAGTCAAGAGTAAGATGTGCATATATCATCCAAATGCACACACATGAAATGCAACAATGGAATTTAAGAAATCTTAATTACTTAGGGTTCATTTTGAAATCTTTTAAATTCCTATAATTTTGACATTACACTTAGGCTCTATCTAGACAATCTAAAACCTATTGCTCCCGTAATGGCCCTCAGAGCAATAACGCTCTGATACCATAAGTTGTGATGACTCGATTCATAATTATATTGTAGCTATATTTTTTTAAAAAAAAAAAAAACATACAATAATTATAAACCAGATCGATCGTCACATGGTGATAGAAACACCTGTCATAGATGTATCTCACAGCGTATCATAAGATTACATATATTACATTAGAGTCACATATCACATTTAATATAAACTGAGCGGAAGCATATATACCATGAGAGTAATCAATACACAAAGCTGACAATAAAAATTTCTAATGATTAAAGCTTACATTGTGGCATATACAAAAAGAATAGCTATACAAACCATGTCACATACGACACTAGCCAAATATACAAAACATTGTTAATGAATACATCACAACAATATATAAAAGAATAAACTATCTAACAAGTCTATAGAAAATAATACATCTCACGACATCAGTCATAATAACCAAGATAGTAGGCCATGGGATCCTCATCTACCACCTCAGAACCTACATCAACATCTATGCAATCATAGAAATCATCCATGATTACATAGGCGAAAAAGAAAAGAGTGAGTCAACAGATTCAATAAATAAAAATTCACTAAGTTTTCACAATTAACCGAAGAGTTAGTTTACATGAGTTTATAATAACAGTTACTAAAAATATAACATTTATTTTCAAAATATAAAGTAGCTGATGAAGTAAACATTGTAGTCATAAAAGCATATGTAATATAATAATAGCTGAGTACATATAGGTATGTTCTAGTCTCCTGCTTGTACTTATACATATACGTGCTCAACTATGTTATAAATATATCATATAACTCAGCTATGCCCATATATAAGTATTTCATCTCTATCAGGCGAAATACAAGCACATAGGCATATTTAAGCAATAAAACATAAATCTCATATGCAACTAGCCATAAGAATATACATATGTTCTGTTCTATGCAAACTCATATGCATACTAATATGTTTATAATAAAGTCCGATAAATCATATCATATGCAACTAGCCGTAAAAATATACATATGTTCTATTCCATGTGAATTCATATGCATACTAGTACGTTTATAATAAAGACCGTGTTAATCATATCATAAGACATCATATGAATACATCATGTTATGCATGTTCTGGGCACACAAACTCAATCCCCCGTGGCTGGGTATGTTCATAGGCACGCAAAAATCAACCTCTGCAGCACGGTCCATAACTCATTTTTAATGTTCTTTCCATAGACATGTTCCTAAATATCATGCAAACATAATTGTCATATTCTTTTCTCAATACCAATATCAATAAAGCAATATAAAACTCAACTTATCAATAAATCCGCCGTAATCATAAATCATCAATAAACCATCAGTAATTCATCATAAATTACTCATCAAAGATTCATCAATCACATGAAAATAATTGAAAGCATAAATCATAAGTTATCATAAAATAACATTGGTTCGTTCTTTAATAACCATATCATTTCATCAAACTCATTTGAAAAATATTTCTTTTGTTTAGTAAATAAAAACATCTACTAAACATTAAAACATAAAACATTTAAAAGGTGTATCATTCTCAGTAAGTATAAATATTTACCATTTCTGCGTGTTGAGTTAACTTTCAGACTGAATGTTTAAGCAATGCCCACTGCATAAACACATTGCTAAAACATTAACAACTATTCACTAATACTCTATACCAAACACCAATGATACTTTAAAGTATAAATATCAAAGTAGCCATAAGCAACCCATAAAATTCTAGGGTTTCAAATAGCATTTAAATAACTCCCAATATTAATCCATAGAGAAATACTAAGATTAAACATCATAAAACCCAACAATACATAACTAAGGAAAACCTAGGGTTTAGACTTCTTATCTCAAATCTTAAAAAATTTGAAGTTTGTGCACCACGGAACTTCAATCCGATATAGAGAAAGCTTAACCCAACAAGAATCCTAAGAAAGTACTCAATATTAAGTCATACATTCAAGAATGTAGGCAAAACGTTGAGAAACTAAAGTTTTAAAATTTTTTACCTTGAATCTATAATGCCCCAAGGATTTATCAAGTTTTAGGGGTTATTTTTAAGCTTTGGATGCCATGAAATGTTTGAAGGACTCTATGGAACGTTTGGTATGCGCATGGAACTTTCGATGTTGAGGATCAAACATTTGATACATGTCCCGATGCATTGATCACATGAAAACTTTCGATCAATGTGCATGTCAGACAATATCAAACGTTTGATGCTTTTATGGAACGTTCGATGTGCTTTTATTAGACGTTCAATGCTTTAATCAGACGTTCGATGGAAACCATAGAACCGTTGGATAATAGTGCATCAAACGTTCGATGTCGTATATCAAACGTTTGATACATCCAAAAATTTATCAGTTCTTAAGCAAACATCCAAGCACTATAAATACCAACCCTAACCCCCATCTGCATTGTTTACACTTGGTTTGGATTCACCAAAGACTTGTATGTGTGTGAGGGAGAGTATTTGAAAGAGAAGGAAAGTGAAGAGGTACCATCATTCCTTAGTTCATTTCCTTGTTTTTACTTGTTGTTTTGTTATTTAGTGGTTGTTGTGTCTTAGTTTTTATATTGTTTAGTTTAAGATTGATTATTATGGAGTATTCGTTGATTTATATAAGTTTTGATGCTTTGAGGTGGTTTAAAGGTTTGGTACCTCAAATCTTGTGTTCTTGTAGTTTGAGACTCTTTATTTTCTCTAGTTAGACGTTTAGGAGATCTTAGGAGGAGTTAAAAATCAGTTAAGTACCGAGATGTGGTCTAGAATGAGTTTCTAGACTACATCAAACATTCGATGTTCTTCATCAAATGTTCGATGTTCTTCATCAAACATTTGATGTTCCACATCAAATATTTGATGTTCCATATCAAACGTTCGATGTGCGGATATAGAACGCTCGACCCTCCTGGTCAAACGTTTGATGCTCGATTAGTATGACATTTTGGGTTATTAAAAGCCTAGGGCTTGTTTAACGCAAGACATAAGACTAATGATAAGGTTATTTCTCATATTCGGAAGTTGGAGATTCGGTGGAAGAGTATTTAACAGAACCATACGACTCAAGTGAGTAAAAACTCACATGAATACTTGTTATTGTTATACTCTTATGCATAGCATGACTACTTTGATGCACAAAATATGCATGTTTACGACTCTCATGAAATGCTTATTTCTCTCAAATGTGAACTCCAATTGTGAAAATGATTGTGACTAAGAAAAATAATGAAACGATGAGTTGTGAAGAGCATGCATATAAAAGACACCAAGATTAATGCATTGTATGACATAGTTGCACCATCTCATAACGAAATAATGGCAATGGGCTTACCATTATTATGGGTTAATTCTATAGTTAAAATAATTTATATTATTGAGAGGGCTTTGGATCCAATGGTTTAGTTTGTGACAGCGCACCATTCATTGAGTGGGTCACCAATTACGGTTTAGCTAGTTAGTGTGGGCTACCTGAGGTCGGACTCGGTCAGATTGCTAGTGTAAGACTAATTGTGTAATGACCGGGGCATTAAAATTATACCAAATGTCCTTTTGGATGCATTAACTTTATTGAGTGGGAGTAATGTCTCAAATAGACCATATTGTTAACATATCACATGTTCCTGATTATATCATATACTATAAATATATTGTATCATGACATATTATAAACTGAGAATAACAATGCTTGTGTTTATCAACTAAGTTCACAAATAATAATGTGTATAACATGTGCATTATTACTCACTAAGTCGTGGATTTACTCTTGTATCTTTTTCATTTATATTCTTATGCGAATTGTTAGCTGATATCAAGGATGACTGTTTATGGGATACACGAGGTGAGGTTGGAGGATGTCCTCCGAGTGATCTTTGATCATCTGGAACCGGTTGGCTTGCTCGTGTTTGGTTTGGTGGAGGAGATCGCCGCAGTGACATGATTTACGAGATGTATCTTAAGCTGAAGCCTAAATAGTTTGTTTGTTTGTTTGTTTTTTTTTTTTTTTTTTTTTTTTGTGTATTGGATGATATGTTAGTACATTCAGATGTAATCTTTATGTTATTTTGATGACTGGTCTTATGACTTTATTTTGGAGACATCAAACTTATGATTATCTATAATATTATGGTTATGTCTTGTTGTGCTATTCTTATATTTTTTTTATTGTGTGTATTAATTGCTATCGCTATCTTTTATAAAATGACAAGTCTTCCGTTGTAGGCTCTCATTTCTTTATAATGAGTGTATGATCCCTAAGTTTTATCCTTGGAGGGGTTAAGGCTGGGAGGTGTACCGCTAAATCATTTTACCAGTTAAATGATTTTATCCGAGTGTTAAAGAATCGATCGGTGGAAATAGGTTTCCAACGCTGAGAATCTTGGTTCTAATGTTAGAAATGTGTTTGGAAGCTCTTAAAGATCAATATCCAAGGTTTGGATATGAAACCTAGGAAAGAGAAGAGAGAAAATGGCGAGAGAGAAAAGAAAAAATCGAAAAAATGAGCTGAAAATCGCGTCAGCTCTATTTATAGTCGCTGTAACAATGCCACCGTCTAGATGACAGTGCACATGGTCTGTTCGGACCATGCTGCAGACGAGGCTTACTAATTGAACAGTAATCCAAGCCTGTCCAGACCGTGTTGCAGATGCACTATTGACGAGGCTCACTGGATGAGCCTGTCCAGACTATCTTGCGAACGATTGCTACTGACTGAATAGTAGCTGAGCCCATCCGATCACAGCAGACAGAGCTGCAGACAACGTGCACTGGGCAACAGCCGTCCGGACGACAATACTACCGTCCCTACACCCAGGGTGAAAAATCATTTTTATTTATTTTCTTGTTGCGTTTTCGAAGTGTTTATTTTATTTTTACTTTTAATTACCATTTTTCCTTTGCCTTATAAGATGATTTATAATTCCTTAATTTAAATTCTTTGGCATTACATCGGGTGGCACACACTGTCTAGCAAAGCTATAACAGTGACCCCACTCGAAGAATGGTGTACCGGTCACAAACTTTTAATCATTGGATCCAAGGTCTTCACTAATCAATAAAGCATTTAACCATAAAATTAATTTGTATAATAGTAAGCCTATGACCCTTTTCTTTATGCACGAAACAGTGTGTCATGTCATACGATGCAATATTAATCTTTCAATGTCTTTTATATGCATGCATTTTATAAACTCATTATTTCATTATCTTTCAAGCCATAGTCATTTTCATAAAATGGAGTTCACAGTTAATCGAAAATAAGCATTTCATGAGAATTGTAAAAATGTAGGTTTTGTACAAAAAATAGTTATGTTATGCGAAAAAATAACAATAACAAGTATCCATGTGAGTTTTTACTCACTTGTGTCGTAGGAATCAATCAAATAGTCTTCCACGCAGTTTCCGACTTCTGAATCTAAGAAATGATCTTATCATTAATCTTACACTTGAACTAATCAAATCATAAGCCTCTAATAATTCAAAAAGACTTTCTGCTTGAGCATCAAACATTTGACCAAAAGGCCAAATGTTCTAGGCTTGAATATCGAACATTTGACCAAGCAGATCGAAGGTTTGATATGGTCCAGAAACCCATTTTGGAGCAGAACCTCGGTCCTTTTTAGATTCTAACATCTCCTAAGGTCTTCTTAAGGTCTTATAAGAGAAAATAAGGGGTTTCTCACTCTAAAACAGGGTTTGAAGTGCTAAACTCCTTAAATCAATGTAAAACCATCATTAACCTCAATGATCAAACTTAACACTTAAAACATAGCAACTAAGACACAACAACTAACTAACAAAGTAATAACAAACAAATAATAATGCAAAAATGAGTTAGGCTAGGATTGATGCCTCCAAAGCCCAAAAAGCTTCATCTTCTTTCAAACTCTCTTTTTCACACACATGCGAGATTTCTAAGCTCCAAGTCAAGAGTGAACAGTAGGAGGGAGGCATAGTACTCCTATTTACAGGGCTTGAGCGTCTGGTTAAGGAATAATGGGTTTTTGGGCTCTTCAAACATTTGGTGATACGACATCGAACGTTTGATATACTATTACCCAACGGTTCTAAGGTTTTTATCGAACGTTTGACAAAAGTATCGAACGTTTGATATGGTCTGACACATACACTGAACGCGTGACCAACAGTGAACAGTGTTGTACAGTGCATCACGACAAGATCAAACATTAGAGCATAGCATCAAACTTTTGATCGAACGTTCCATGGTGACCTTCAAACATTTCCCAAACATTTGAGATACCCAAACAAGCCTTTAATCTTGTTGAATCTTAGGGTATTACAGGTATACGCTAGGAATGAAGTAAAGATATTCTAGTTAAAAAGAAACTTCCTGGTGTGCACACATGTACTCTAGGTTAAGAAATTTTTGGGAAAATCAAATCCCCTGCGTTCTACCCTTCACGTTCTCTCTCTCTCTCTCTTCTCTCTCTCACTTAATTTCTCATGCTCTATCTAGAAAATTCTGGCATTAGAATTCTCTCTCCTTCTGGATGTCTTTGTGTGCTGCCTTCATCTCGTTGCTACCATCGCCTACCCTCGATGCCACCACCTTACCTCAGCCGCCAGCTCCTCTCAGCTCACCTCGCCAACTTGCTTCCCTCGAATCCTTCGGTGTGTTTTCCTTCTCGCTCTCTCTCTTTCTCTTAGTCGCCAGCTCCTCTCAGCTCACCTCGCCAGCTTTCTTCCCTCGAAGCCTTCGGTGTGTTTTCCTTCTCGCTTGCTCTCTCTCTCTCATCCCCCTCCACCATGTAAGCATGATTTTATCTTTGAGTGAATGTCGTAGATTTCGATTTAGGGTTTAATTTGGAGGACGAATACTGTAACACTCTGGTCTCATATTGGAAAGATGAGGAGTAGCCCACATAAAGTGGGTGATTTATAAAGATATACTACCAAAAAAAAAAAAAACCATGTTCTAGGCGTTTATAATAAACGCCAACCTAAAACTTTTGTTGGCATATCCTTGCATACATGGTTAAAAAAAAAATACAATTTTCCTAGTGCATACATATACGCCACCACAGGTGCTAGGAAATAAACCATACTTTCCTGTCACATGGCTATATGCTAGGACAGTATGGATGTATTTCCTGGCGCATGGCAAGGGCAAATTTCATATTTTTTTTGTTAATTCAAAAGAACTTGGATTCCTTATTGAGCAAAGATTTCCTCACAATGTTTCATGTGATCACCCAATGCATGGAGATGTTGTCCAACGTTTAAGCCTTAAGGTCTCACTCCCTAATGCATCAAAGTGACCGACACTTATACATTCAAGTCCGTTTCCCCTTAGGATTTGGAATCATTGGATACAAGTAGTCTGAGAGTTATTGTCTTTCTGAGGACAATACTTTAATAGAAAGATAACTCTCAGTCCATTCAGTGTATACCACCTTATACACCCACTACATCAACCCGAAGAATCCTCTTCGCCTGATTAAAGTAAATCAATTCAACTAATGTGTAACAGTCTTAGCAAATAGAATGTTCAATACTATTGTTGACTGTAAACAAAAAACTTTACAGAATATAAGCGTTATAGTCTATGACCTTGTGTGACAAAGACCATTGCTCATACCCATACTCTACATTCAATGTATTCTCTGGACTCTTTGTATGGGAATTTTTTCAATGAAATCATACAAAGATTATATGCTTATATGTCACAAATATATTTAATTAGAGAATAAAACTTTATTCATAACAAAATTATAATATCAATCGTTTCACAAATTGGGATTTAGGGCATAATCCCCAACATGTGGAATCATATTGAGCAGGTGAGGAGACAAATTAAAATTGCTTTGCACATTCGGCTGAAAAGCAATGTATGATGGCTGTTTTAGATTCCGTGGAATGAAAGAACTCTTCATTGGCTTTCGCTCCGACTGATTCTCTCCATTAGCTTCTGCCATCTCTTCCTTAACTTCGAAGTCTTCTTTTGTGTTGGACTCTTCTCTTTGTTTTCGAGGTTGGCGAATTGTAACACCCCGGTCCCATATTGGGAATATGAGAAATAGCTCATATAGAGTGGGGGATTTATAAAGAGAGTCATGAGTGTTGAGTCCCACATTGCTTAGTTACTAGGTGAAACTGGGCTTTTAAGTGATTCTAAGGAAACTCCAAAATTGACTAGTCCTTTTGGGATGATAGCGCAGATGTGGCTAGTGCTTTTCTCTAGGTCGTTATAAATGGTATCAAAGCCATGAGTGTTGATGGTATCAAAGCCATGAGTGTTGAGTCCCACATCGCCTAGTTACTAGGTGAAACTGGGCTTTATAAGTGATTCTAGGAAAACTTCAAAATTGACTAATCCTTTTGGGGTGATAGCGTAGATGTGGCTTGCGCTTTTCTCTGGGTCGTTATAAATGGTATCAAAGCCATGAGTGTTGAGTCTCACATCGCTTATTAGGTGAAACTGGACTTTATAAATGATTCTAGAAAAACTTCAAAATTGACTAGTCATTTTAGGATGATAACGCAGATGTGGCTAGCGCTTTTCCTTGGGTCGTTACATGAATAGTGCGTTCGATCTCTGGATTGTATGGAATGATTTCTAAATTCTGAGATTGACGACCTTGTATGTGAAAAAAAATTTCAGATTATGCAGCAGCACAGCAACTTCAGTGCTATTGTCTGGAAGATGAGCGCTCGATCGCAGGGTTTGGGCACTCAATTGCCTTCTGTCTGAGGGACGGCACTCGAGCGCAGTGAAGGTAGCACTTGATCGCACTTGCTGCAAAATCAGAAGTTAATTGCAGAAACAGATCAGAAAAAGATTAGATGATTAATATGAATTTAAATAAAAATAGGTAAATAAAAGGAAAAACTTTAAATCATAATTTTAACGCAATCCCTAGCAACGGCCCCAAAAAATTTGCTGTACAAATATTCACCTAAATAAATAGGTGAATAAATGCATGTTTTACTCGCAAGTGCACAAGATCAAAATGATAGTATAGACGGCAAATACGAGATCATTCTCATGAGGATTGGTAAAATATATTTAAAAAGCAATTCCTAAGAAGATATTGTGAATGGAACGAGATAAAATATTGAATTAAAATAATAAAAAGATAAGATAAGGTTTCGATATCCACTACTAACTATACTCAAATAAGGTAAACAATATGCATAATGCTACAATTATATCAAGATATTCAATGTTTGTCAGCCTAAGAGCATGGGTGTATACTCCGAAAGCTATTGATCTTCCTAAGTAACGAGATTAGACATGTGTGTATACTCTAACTCTTCTCTTTCTTGAATGATTTAGCATGAGTGTATACTAAGTTGTTCCTAAAGAAAGTATGAATCTATAGAGATCGACAAACACACTAAAACTTATAACATGGTGTATATTTCGCTTTTTCATGTTGATTACCCTAAGAATCCGCAATTGGTTCTTTTGTTATTCTACTAGGCCCAGGACTGGGTCATCCAAATTGACCTAGACAACAATCTACACATGTTATATGCATAAGATAATCAAACCCATACATAACCCACATGAAGAACGAACAAAAATCCGAGATAAATCAATTAAGCATCAAAACATGAATTGTAGCAAGGCAAATTAAAACCTTAAAGAGACATGATTAGGGCTTCAATTAAGCCCTAACTAGAGTATTAACTACACATAATTCTGATGAAAATCATCCTCAAAAGAAAATAACAAAGAAAAACTGAAAAGAAAGAAAAACTAAGAAAAATCATTCTTTGAAGCC
>FXXK01000503.1:112533-146909 GCA_900184695.1 Betula pendula | reverse complement strand
TCCGAGATAAATCAATTAAGCATCAAAACATGAATTGTAGCAAGGCAAATTAAAACCTTAAAGAGACATGATTAGGGCTTCAATTAAGCCCTAACTAGAGTATTAACTACACATAATTCTGATGAAAATCATCCTCAAAAGAAAATAACAAAGAAAAACTGAAAAGAAAGAAAAACTAAGAAAAATCATTCTTTGAAGCCTTTGATTATTCTCCTCAAGCTTGTTCCCTTGATTTGGACGAATTAGGAAAGTATTTATAGAGTTTGGAGCAACCCTAGTTGATTTTGTGCAGCCTAGGAAGTCCAAAATCGAGTTGGAGTCGGATTTCCATCTTTCCAAAACAAGCTAACGGACTTCAGCATTCTGCAGAAAATGATGGGGTTCGAGCGCACCTTATATGCTTCAGCTTTAGCTTAAATGATTTGTTCTTCTCTTAGTCTTCTTTCCAACGCACTTGACATTGCCTTAATCTGAGTTTTGAGCTAAAAGTTATGGCCAAAATAGTGCACAAATGTCAAATGTTCAACAGCTTTGCAATAGTTAATGTGTTTTAAGTCTGAGTTTATGGAATTGCTTGATTTTACACTATAGGACTTCAAAACACTAAAAAAATACTAAAACAACACAAAACGTCAAATTATAATAAAACTAAGAGATTAATATTGTATAACATTCAGCACTTATCATTAAGTTTAAAGTCTCTTTAAGGATGAGATTGTTTTTTTTACTACCAATCTTCAGAGTGACAAAAATTGGGTCAAACAGATTCAGTTTGAGTCAAACTAAAGCCCCTTGTACTTGTATTGGAACTCTCTATAATGTCATAGATTTTCAATAAAAGTCAATTGATTGACTTTCTTGGCATAGTGTTGACTTTTCACTCGCTTATGTGTCAAGTTCGACTTAATGGACCTAAACTATTGGGCAGGCCAAAATGGGGTCAAACGAACTCTGATTTAGTTAATTAAAAGTCTTGAATGCTCATCTCAAAATCCTCTATATACCTGTAAAATTTCATAGAAATTAGATTTTCATTGATTGGCCACCATGAACCTACTGCTAGTGGGCTGGCAACATGCACACGTGGCTACCACATCACCCTATAGATTGTCCGATGCTCTCTTGAGTTGACAAGTGTCCATTTTTGTCTTGTATGGTAGTTTAATAGTTACTATAGGGTCAAGTAAATATCTAAGGATAAAATTACCTAGCGTCCATTTTTTTAATTGATCGTGTCTTGTATGGGCATAGTGTTGACTTTTCACTTGTTGGGTTCCTTCGAGACGGCATCTTCTGCAACGAATAGCAGAATAAAAAACCTTCTCAAGAAGTACACAGCTAAACCTAAGGCAAAGCCTCGACGTCTAACTACCCTATATTTTGGTATGATCATCACCTATGGCTATATCTTTAAATCCAATAGTCTTTCAGAACGCAAGGGCTCTAATACCAATTGTAATGCTCCGACAAAATCATTTAACTTATAAATGACTTAACAGTTCGCCTCCCAGCCTTAACCCCTCCATTAGGTTAAAACTCAGAGATAATACACTCTCAAAAGGATGAGAATTTACAGCAGAAGACTTTTCACTTCATGAAGAACAAAGATAACAATTAATACCCATAATAAAAAAAATACCAGAATAGCAAAAGAAACATAACCATAATTTCATAAATACCATAAGTACTGATGTTTCCAAAATATGATCAAAAGACCAGTCATCAAAATAACATAGAGATTACAAATTCAAAACTTAACATGACCTAATAGCCATAACAAAATCACAGTTCTTCCTACTCAAGATAAAGTTTGTAGATCATGTCTATCATCTCATGATAGGGGTCTCTACCCGCATGCCAAATCCTTCCTAGCCAAACCGGTTCAAGCTTATCAAAGATTACCCGGAGGACATCCTCCAGTAGGACCAAATGACTCTCATAGATTGTCATCGTCTATGTTATCTATGAAATTTCATAAGATCATATGTGAAAAAGATATAAGAGTAAGGCCACGAGTTAGTGAGTAATAATGCACATGTTATACAGGTTATCATTTGTAAACTCAGTTTATAAATCACAAGCATTGTTATTCTCAATTCATAGCATAAATATGTCATGATAATACAATATATTTATAATAAATGATATAATTAAGAACAAGTGATATGTTAACAATATGGTCTACCCGAAATATTACCCTTTCTTAGCAAGCTTTGCACGTCCTAAAGGACTTCTGGTACAACTTTGGTGCCTCAGACATTGCACAAACATACCATCTTATATTAGCAGTCCGACAGAGTTTGACCTCGAGTAGCCCACACTGACTAGCAAAGTCATAACTGGTGACCCACTCAAAGAATGGTGCGCTAGTTATAAAACTTAACCATTGGATCTAATGCCCTCATCATAAAAGAAACATTTGATTATAAAATCAACCCGTAATAATAGTAAGCCCATGACCGTTCTACCGCACGTACTGGTGTATCATGTCATACGATGCACATTAATCTTTGTGTCTTTTATATGCATGCTTTTCACAATTCATCATTTCATTATCTTTGTTAATCACAACCATTTTCGCAAACAGAGTTCACAATTGAGAATAAGTAAGCATTTCATGAGAGTTGTAAACATGCATGTTTTGTACATCAAAATAGTCATGATAAAAAGAATAACAATAACAAGTATCCGTGTAAGTTTTTACTCGCGTCATATGGGTCAATCAAGTATTCTTCCACAAGATCTCCGACTTCCGAATCTGAGAAATGATTTTACCATTAGTCTTATGCTTTGAGTTAAACAAGTCCTAAGCCTTTAATAACCCAAAATGACATTTTGTCCGAGCATCGAACGTTTGATCAGGAGGGTTAAACGTTCTAAGCCCACACATCAAACGTTTGATCAGGAGCATCGAATGTTTGATGAGATCCAGAAACTCATTCTAGGACAAATCTCGGTCCTATCTGGATTCTAACTCCTCCTAAAGTCTCTAAAGGTCTAATAAGAGAGAATAAGAGGTCTCATACTTCAAAAATAAGGTTTTGAGGTATCAAACTTCTTAAACAACATAAACTCAACACAAATTATCTAAACCTCAAATGATTATTACCAAAACTAAACAACACAAAAACTAAGACTCAACATCATCTAAACAAGATAAGAATAAGCAAATAACAACAAAGAAATGAATTAGACAAAGATAAGTACCTTCAAAGCCCAAAAACCTTCTCTTTCTCCAAACACTCTCTCACACAGTCACAAACATTCTCTGGTCTCCAAAGCACAAGTGAATAGTGAAATGAGGGGTGAGGGGTTGTATTTATAGAGCTGAGATGTCTGGTTAAGAACTGCTGGATTTTTAGGTTTATCGAACATTCTATGTACATCGAACATTTGATATACCATTACCCAACGATCTTAAGGTTTCCATCGAATGTTTGATTAAAACACATTGAACATTCCATAAAAGTATCGAACGTTTGATACTGTCTGACATACACATTGATCAAAAGTTTTCAAGCGAATAGTGCATCGGGACACGTATCGAACGTTTGATCTTCCATATCAAACGTTCCATAGAATCCTTCAAACGTTCAATGGGCGTCCAAAGCTCTAAAATAAGTCCTAAAACTCGTTAAATCTTTGGGGCATTACAGTATTTCTACTAGCATGACTTGTATGAACAAGGTATCGTTCATACAAACAAGTAAGTGCTCTCGTTTGCAACTTGTACGAATGAGATAACAAACAAACGTCTCTATTCTACCCAAGTCTGCAAAGTGTACGAATGGTTAGATGAGCCTTTCATGTCTAACTAGTGTCTGAAGCTCGTACAGACGAAAATAGGGATGAGCGTCCTAGAGTAGCTCCACTGTAGAGCGTACAAACGAGATTGTGAAGAGCTAAGTCGCAGGATTTTTCTAACGTGATCCCCTAAAATCGTGTTATCTTTAACACTTAGATTAACTTTTGACACTTCTAAACTAATTATAAACGTTTTTTCTTGAGCGTTACAAACGGTATGGCCAGTGTGTTACGATACTATGTGTATCGGTATGTTATGGTACTTTGTGTATCGGTATTTTACAGTGCTTCGTGTGCTAGTATGTTACCGTAGTTCGTGTACCGGTATGTTACAAATCACTTGTAAAAAGGGGTTCCGGTAGGGTAAGATAACCTCCGCCATATAAGAGTTAATATGCGGGTATGATTATGTTATGGAATGAAACAATGATGTGATGAGATGAGATGATGGATGTGATATAAATGGAATGTGCAAAAGAATTATGTTTTATATTTAAATGTTTTCATGCCTCGATGTGAAATTATCATGGGTCATGCTCTATTTTATAAAATGGCCACTTGGCATTCACGATCAAACATTTTTTATATATTTTGTGAAAACCTTCTAACGAGCATG
Source organism: Betula pendula (assembly GCA_900184695.1). NCBI lineage: Eukaryota > Viridiplantae > Streptophyta > Magnoliopsida > Fagales > Betulaceae > Betula > Betula pendula. Next base: position 142,489 of record FXXK01000503.1, on the reverse strand, counting down.
ATATCATAAACAATCATTTTAAGTCTTTCATAAGGGCTTATTTTATGGTTTATTTCTATGTGATATTCTTTAACTAAATCTTGGACTTATGGAATTGCTATCTTTTCACTTATGAGACATTTATTTGTCTTGCAGTTTGGTAGGTGTTAGATCGAGTTGGAGCTTAGAATCTTTCGTCAAGCTTGAGATGTGGAGCGAGACCTGTAGGTAGTTTTATTGTATTACAGTACTTATGAACTTTAGTAATGTATTAAATGATAGTTAGTTGTTGTTATCTTTTCTGAATTTTGGATTGTAATTTTATTTTAGAGATATCTTTGAAGTATTAATTGTAGCTCAGGCCATATTTTTTTTGCATTTTCGCTATTTTATTCCCTCTTATAGGTGTTTAGGGTAGTTTTTCCAGTTAATTACAAGTTAATTAATTTGAGAAGCCTACTAGTAACTCTTCAGGTTAATTATTTTAATTAATTAAATATGTGGGTGTTACAGTATTGAAGGACAAAAGTAACTCTGATCACGAGTACAAAGAAGGTTCCTGATGCCCAACTACTTAGACAAGTTAGCCATGTTAATCGGGGGATAATTGTTGGGGATAAAATCCACGATAGGTCCCACTCAAGCAATACTATTCAAATAAGCTACTAATTGAATAACAACTATATCAATCAGAATTCCCGTAAAGAGATAAGCATATGAAAGTATTTGATTTTTTGATATTTCAGCTACTCCAGATCTTGTAGTTGAGATTTTCTCTATCCCACAACACAAATTGTGGAACAACTATAGGGAGAGCAACAAGGGCGGAACTAGACATTTAAGGGTGGAGGGACAAAATTTAAAAATAAATAAAAATTTGGAGGGTAAAAATTTAGTTTTGGGGGAATATTTCATAAAAACCATAAATTTTAGGAGCAATTTTAAAATTTTGGAATGTCCCCCCCAAAGTAATACACAGTTCCGCCTCTAGAGAGCAGTTATGGAAAATATTATAAAAAGAGAGCAAAGCACCAGTAAAAGGATAGGACTATGGGTCTCCCAAAAACCTAAGCTCATTTTTTCTATTTTCACTTCAAACAAGCATACTAATTTAGGCATCGGAGTGTCTTTGGTCTTTCCAAGGTCCGGCGGATCCGATGACAACTTTCTTTATTTTGCAAGTAGCCCATCATCGATCCAGCTGTACCAAAAACTGTTTTAATAGATTTGATTCTAGATAAGGAGTATTATGTTGAAATATGCTTAGTTTAAGGGTGCATTTGAGATTACGATTTTGTAGACAAAAAGTGTGATTTTAAATCAAATCGCAAAAATAAATCATTTGGGAATTATGTTTTTAAAAAATTGCGATTTGAAAACGCAAAAAAATTGTATTTTAAATCGCAATTTTATGGGTGATTTTTTTAAAACGCATAATTTTAAAGATTAAACTGCGTGTTTAAAGGCCAAACTAAATTTTGCCAAACGCTTAACTGCGTTTTTAAAAATTATTTTTTCAAATTATATATTTTAAAATCGCTAATTTTTAAATCGTAATCTCAAACAAACCTTAAATATCTTATACTTTTTACATCCAAAAAAAAAAATTGATAGATGAAAGATGAAAGATGAAAGATGAGAGTTTAGTTTTTTTTCTTTTTATTGGGTTGCATTCTGCAGCAATTTGATGCTTATGGGTGCTGTCCGTCTATTTGAGAGAGAGAGTTTTAGGGGAGAGCAAAAGTAGTTTGGAGAGAGGCAATGCAGGGGTAGGGGTTGCAGCGGGAGAAAAGGGTGACTCGGAAAGGGTGACTGGCAAAGGCTTGGAAAGGTAGCTTTATTTTTATTTTTATTTTTCAAGATTTTGGGAGGTTCAATCTTGACCGTTTGTTAAAGTACAACAGATTTCCTGTTATTAAAACTACCGAGCACTTTTTTAAAAAAAAATCTCATCATGACCCATCTTTCCTACTTATGACATCCTGATCCACATTATTTGAAAAAAAAAAGAAAAAAAAAAGGTGAATTTGGAATGGAAAACTCAGTAATTGTGTTGTTATTTTGTATTGTTAATTACTGAGTGTCGACTCACCCCCCATTGTTTTTCCATTTTTAAGAGACAAGAGGTTTTCAGTTGAGGTCCCGAGCAAAATGTGAAGAAATTGAATAAGTGCTTAGCACAAGTTAGACGTTTAATTATGTTATGGAATTTTTATGACATTTAGGTTTCTGTTTTATTGATTCGAGAAATGTATTAATGGGAAATTTAAAGTTTTAAACTGAAAAATGCTTGTATACTTTTTAAAGGTCCTTCTAGGATTTTTTTTTTTATTTTTTTTAATTAAATTGGGATCTACCTCTCAATGAAATGTGAACCCAATTTGATTAAAAAAATAAAAAATAAAAAAAATTTAAAAAGACTTTAAAATGACCTCTAAAAAATATTCTAACAGACCCCTTTTAAATTGTTTGAAGTACGATATTTACGATGATTTAATGGTCTGGTATTATTTTAAAGTATGGACTTCCGTTGTAATTAATGTGTTACCCACCAAGCTTTGTTACGTGCAAATTGCAAGGAATCAAGGAATCCAGCATTTCATATAAGGTTCTCTGTTGGATGAGACTTGAGAGAGTGTTATCACTTGAGAAGATCCATGGAAGCCAAAATCCAGCAGATGTTATAAATTCCGTTTAGCTTTTTCCGGCTCACATTTGTACTGTATTCGTGCTGATTGCATATAATAATCCAAGGCCACAAAGGAATATATTGGTGATTGATTGATTGATTGCTACAACTGATAATTGCATCCAAGAACTTTTTGCATCAGAGAAACAGATAGGTCACACCATTTGCCCCACCACAAATTTGCCATGTCTTGTTCTCGTTCGTTGGAGAACAGAAAATCAAAGCAACAAAGAAGAATAAATAAGATTTCCTTCACCTCATGGCCACCCATTCTTTTTGTTTTAAAAGGCAGAATATCAATTTACTCGAAACATGACTAAAAAATAAAAAATAAAATAAAAAAATACTATAGGCAGGCGATGAGGTAAAACTTTCTGACGTAGCATTATTTACTTGGTTACAAAGTATACATTTTAGTAATTTTACATCTACACCTTTTTCACTTTAACCCTGAGATGAGGAGGGAATTTACTGACGAAGTAGAAAGAAGGAAAACACACGCATACAATTTAAGCAAGAAACAGTTAAGTGACGACACCAATCTACAGCTATGTAAAGGAATAGGGATGGCAAATGTTGGAAGTAGACAGCCCAAAAATTGACTAACTGCTATGCATCAAAATATGTGACAAGGTATAGTTTAGATGATCTACCACAATAAAAGAAAAAGAAAAATAGTTTACCCAAAATAAACTAACTTTCTAGTTCACTCTGTATCCAATCTTGTGAACACATCAAAGCTTGGACCGTAGGTGGAGTGAGGGAAGTCCAGTCACTATGGAGCAGCCTTGGTTCAGTGCTGAATGCAAACTCTGAAGCAAATTTAGACATGGGCATTGCCAACACATTGCGTGCCATCATGGATAGGATTGGATACCTGGGAGTGTGCACTTTCCACCAATTTAATATGTTGAAATCTACATTCCGAGGAAACAGTGGCTCCTCCAGATACTTGTCCAGATCAGACTTGCTGCCTTCACTATGCGATGTTTCGTTTAGGAATTTGTCGAATCCCATCAGCCTATCCCTTGAAGCAGGTGAGGAACCGGCACCACCGCCCACTTGCCAGGCCAGACCTTGATCAAGAGAAGCTAATGGTGAGCAGATTGCATGTTCATTGTAGAGCTCCTTCACACAGTGGAAAACATCGTCGATACGTTCTGGAGCGCTACTGCCGTAGATTTGTGGATAGTAATACTCAACCAACTTCATCTTGAATCGAGGATCTAACATGGCTGCAACTGCTAAACCAGAGCTGCATCTCTCCCAATAGTCTTCAAACTTGCTTCTCATCTTCAACGCCACAGAACTAATACAAGCATCAGGATTCTTGCACCATTCAATCAACTGCAAGTGAACATCACAGAGCTCAGGAAAATATATATTTGCCGTTGAAGACTTGCACCTTGTCAAAACATTAGTAACCTCCACAAAGAGCTTCAAGAAACTAGTAACGACACTCACTCTCTCCCACTCTATATTGGATGGGCACATTGTGTAGACAGGGTCATTTTCTTGCAAAAAACAAAACACCTCCCTGTACTCTAAGGCAACTTCAAGCATAACATGTGTTGAGCTCCATCGCAATGAATTATCTAGACATAATGACTTTTGACTCTCAACTTTAACTTCTTGAGCCACCTCATTAAACCTTGTTTGCATTACTTGTCTACTTTTAACACATCGAATGCTTTCCCGTATCTTCTTGGTTACATCACATAGTGCTTCCAAGGCATCCTGAACCATCAAATTGATTACATTTGCCACGCAGCGCACATCAAAAAATTGACCATTACAATAAAGAAATCTGTTCTGGGACAACCGATCTCTAATTCTACATACGATGTTGTCATTGGCAGAACAACTATCAAATGTCATGGAAAACAGCTTACGATCTATATCCCAATCCATCAGACATGTCATGATAACATCCGAATGCATGTCTTCTGTATGAGAAGGATCAACCATAATAAAATTTAGAATCTTCTTCTTTAACTGCCAAGATTCATCGATGTAGTGCGCCGTCAAACACAAGTACTTAGCATTACCATAAGCAGCCCACATGTCAGCACTGAGGCTGATTTTACCAGGCAATTTATCCAACACTTCATTCACCTTTTGTTTCTCTTTTACATAGATTTCCATACAGTCAGCCTCAACTCTGTCAAATGTCACAAGCTCAAAAAGTGGCTGGAGATTTTTAACAAATACTCTGAATCCAAAATGCTCAACCATGGCCAATGGATAGCCATGTAGAATGATCATGCGAGCAAGATCAAATCGACTTCTCCTTTGATCAAAGTTACTATTTCCAGTGTTAGCGGCCTCATCTTTAATCGGCTCTTGCTCAAATCTAACATTCACAAGGTTAAGCATTTCATCCTTTCTCTGCTCTTGTTCCATATTGAAATTTGCAAGAGCATGGGTCCCTGCCTTTTTCTTTTCCCTTGCTGCAATGTATTGAGGTATCCCAAGGTTAGATCTTCTCTGACACCTAATCAAATGATTCCTCAAATGAGAAGTTCCACTAGTACTTGATCCGCTAAGTTTCTTCTTACAGTGCCTACAAACAGCCACACAGGTGTCACCTTTTTTAATCCTATCAAAGTCATTCCATACAACAGATTTCAATCGGCTGGAATTGACTATCACTGCATCTGACAAATCCATTGCATGAACTTAATCTTTCACCAATATCTGCAATTTGGACACATGCAAATATGTTAGGTAGGTAAATATAAACCATGAAGCCAAGAAAACTCAAACAACATCTCTAAAGGCCACAACCGACATTAACATAGATAAAACCTAACAACCACAAAACAGAAAAGACAGGTTGTTCATTCCCCATATGTACAAAACCATCTCAAGTAGTTTAATATGATACATGCAGAAACACTCCCCATGAAATGACATGCTCACCGATATCACTCTCAACCTAAAAACCAAGTTACATCCTTTTCTATCTTAAATCAACCCAGAATTAATGTTATGGAAAACATTTATACATTCTGATCCGCGCATTCCTCTAAAAACCCCTACAACTTTACAAGTTTGAAAACCATTAAAACCTCTACAAGTTATCCTTTGGGGATCAATCTTTTCTAAAACAGTCTTGAGACTTTCCTACAAAGAGACTACGGGATTTGCTCCTAATAGGCAATCTACATAGTAAGAGATCATCAACGGCTTGAATCCGGATGGATGGAATAATCAATTGCTTGTCATAATATCACATACCAGATTAAAGAAAATAAAAAATGAGCAATGCACTACCTATTAGTTCATTATATTCAAAACATTATTGTTTCAGAAGCTGGAAGTCCAAAATCTAAAGGAGAAATATGAACAAAGTTTACGGTAATCAATAAAGCTTATAAGAAAACTGGAACCTAATTGCAAATTTACATATGAACAATCCATGAAAAATGATATGGTATAGTAAACTTGAAGTACAATTAGAAATACCACTAAGAAAATTATCATGAATTATTTCTCTGCTGAGAATGTTGATGGATTATAATATGAGAAAAGGACTAGAGAAGATTTTGGAGAGTCAGGGGGGGGGAGAGAGATTTAAAAAAAATACCATGGTAGTGTTTCCAAAGAAGATTTCTCTAAATTTTCAAGAACTCTCAGACCAGATCTTTGTTTTCTTTTAGTATCAATAAAATACCAGGCTTGCTGGAAAGTCTCATACTAGCTTAAGAAACAGGTGAGGGAAAAGATTATCCATTAAAAATTTTGCAGAAACCATGGATAAGATGGTCTTGCAAAGGAGGCCAAACAACAACTAAATTCATCTCACAATTAATTTTCTCTTCTATATATATTTAGGGTGCGTTTGAGATTCCGATTTCGTAAAGAATAAGTGCGATTTTAAATCAAATCGCAAAAAATGGATTATTTGGGAACTGTATTTTTTAAAAATTGCGATTTAAAAAAATAAAAAATCTGCGTTTTCAAATCACAAGTAAGAGGATACTTTTTTTAAAACGCAAAATTTTAAAAGTTAAATTGCGATTTTAAAAGCCAAACTGTGATTTTGCCAAACGCTTAACTGCGTTTTAAAAAATCACGTTTTCAAATCGCACTTTTTAAAATCGCAATCCCAAACGGACCCTTAAGCTCATAGCATGGAAATGGAATAGAAACACTTATCCTTAAAGAGGAACAAGTGATATACTCAGGATTCTTCTCTTGTTAAGCTCAAAATTCTGTCACAAGAGACCAAGTCCTGAAACAACCTAAGCAGAGACCACAAATCAAGGTTGTGGCACAGGACCCTCAGTCTATACAAAATGTTTCCTGTTACCTGCACCCAAGATGCTTAATGCATGGTCAAATGTTAAATTTATTCAAGCATCAATGTTACTTCACAAACCATAAGCTATAAAATATAGCAACTTCTAGAAAGTCCAATGCCCTACAGTCGTGCAAAAGGTTAAAGTTCTTCTATCCTTTTAGATTCATGGGAGTCTCATTGTCATTTTGATTCTTAATGAGGGTCTCACTGTCATTCCCAGCATCCACCATTAGGTCCAATAAACCCTACTAGTTTTCTAATGCTAAGTAATATCTTTTGAGGACCAACAAAAAATCCTTATGCCTAGAGGATGATTTTGCCTTAAAGTTTCCAACAGAGCAACATCAAGACTAAGGATCTCATTCTCATTGTGAAACTTGAAAATAAATTTTGCTAACAATTAACGGGATGACTTGTGTATGGAACCCATAATGAGATGAGACTATAAATAGTAAGTGACTCAAGTTATAAATTCTAGCTCCAACAGTCGAAAGAAGACACCCTGGGAAGACTCAACATCGCAAAGAGAGAAGATTCTACAATAAAATTCTTGAAGAAATAAAAAAAATTTTACATCAAAGGGTTGAATCTAGTCATGACCCAATGAGGGGCAGTTGAGAGATGGAAAAGGAATTTGCTATGAAAACCACAACCAGATATGTGAGATAGGATTTCAAAGATCTGTTACTGAAAAAGTGTCTGACCCTCTGGGAACATAGAATCTTAGTTATCTTGCAGCAATGGATGACTATCTGGTTTGGTACAACATAATATAAAGCTTAAGGATTCATTCTGCAATGCTCAACTTAGTACACATGTTGACGAATGTTAGAAATTTGTACAAACCATCCGCATCAAATCAGATAATCACCTCTTGTCGATAAGGGGACAAGAAGTTACAAGGTCAATGAGGTTAGCTTGAATCGAGCTTCCTCACCTTGTGGGTTTTAAGGGTGAGGTTGTGGGTTTTAAACCCAATGTTGAGTCTGTAACTTATCCGGGCAAGTAAAGCATGTGTGACATTGCCCACTTTACATATTTTTACTTATACATATACAACAAACTTCAACACAAAATTCATAAAGCCCTTTGTTTTTGCATGCAAATGAAGAGAGATATCTATCATTATTAGCAGAGAAGCAGAGAAAGAGATGTTATCAGTTCTCCCAAAAATAGGCCAATGTGCAAAAATTCCTCAAAGCGTGGTAAAATTATATACTTGGAATCAAAAGTCTACTACCTCTATAAATTGTGTTTCTTTTAGCTACTCGACATGCCCCTAACAAAAACAGCTGTGACAAGGAAAACTAAAAGCATAAACTAAATCTAGTTTTCCATTTTGCAAAGCAAATATTTGTACATCCCTTGGTCAAACAACTCTTCAGCTCCCCAGTAGTAATTCAACATAGTTAAAGCAAGAATCAAACACGACAACAGGAATTTATTTACCAAACTGATAACTATACATATTTTAATGAAAAACAAAAAGAGTTGCCAAAAAAAAAAACAATGTGCTATTTGTGTGAATGGAACCATTTACATTTAGTATATTTTCCCATTCAATTTATCATTTAGCACCATCTAACAGTGACACTCGGTATATAACATTTCTTAAGCTAGTATTGGATAATTCTCTGTACAACCTAACAAAGTAATCTTTTTCCTAGAAAATCTTCCTTGTAAATATCTTGCATAGAAACAAACAGACCCTAACTAAACAAATAGATTTAATCTCAGGACACTATAACAGACCCACCAATTACTCTAATTTGCAGAACACTGCAAACATCAAATTAAGATTGAGCCATGCACATAATTGCCATTCGCAAAAACCCACCACTTTTTGCATGCATACGAGTGTGAGCCGGGTCCGAAATCCGACCCAGGAATCATCCCCTGGAGCAATAAGCCAAGAAACCCCGGTATTAATTAAGAAACCAACAAACGGGTGCGGGTCGACCCGCAGAATTAGGGTAATCCGGCGAGGATAGACAAAACCGAAGCCTGCCGTATCGGTACCGGACAAGGTCCGAAAGGACCCGCCTGACCCAACCGGTCAAACACGGGTCGGAACCGATCGGGTCAAAAGGACCGATTTAAAACCTATGGGTATCGGATCGAAATCGGAACTCAGGTATATAATAAACCCAAATGAAACAGAGACAAATAGCCCCAAATAACACTCGGAGTCGGACTCAGAGCGAGAATTAGGGCTTAAACCCTAAAAATTATTAAAAACTTAAACTGAAAGCCAACAAAAATTATAAAAAGAAAAAATGAAGTAACAGAAAACTTAAAAAAAAAATTAAAAAAGGTTTAAGGGCGTACGGAGAATGGAGCGAAGGTGGATCTTGCCGAGACCCGGAAAGAATTAAGGTTAGGGTTAGGGTTTATTTGGGGGGTTTTCAGTAACAAGAAGTTGGATAGGAAGGAGAGGGAGAGGGAGAGGGAGAGGGACTTAGGGGGCAAATATGGAAATCGGAGCAATTTGGTGTGAAGGCGCGCAACGAAGAAGAGGTAAGGAGGCACGAAGTCCGTAAATGTACCGTTTTGCCCTTTGGTGCCAAACGGAGGTTTAGTTCATTTCCTTTGCCTGACTTGACTTTACGGACTTAATTGGGCAAATCTGGTTTTTTCTTTCTTTTGAAAAATGTAATATCAACTTACAAAAAAAAAAAAAATGTAATATCAGTGATTTCATTAATTTGCAATTAGTTTCGTAGGGAATAAAAGTTGGCTGGAAAATTTTTATGGTAAGCAAAAAAAAAACATTAATAAGTTCATATATCCTACTTCCGCCGAAATTTGACTGAATAGAATGTCAAATCAATACTAATTATATTGTGACATATTTCATTTACAATAAAGAAAATTATAAAAAGATAAAAAGAAAATTAAAATTTTTTTTTTTAAAAAAAGAAGTAAATTTGAGGGGGGCGGTGAGGCCACTCTTTTGCCCAAATGGTTAAGTGACCACTTAAGAGTGGTTCAACCACCCACAATTGAGCCAAAGGGTGTAGCGCCCTCACCGAAATAAAGGCAATAATAATTGTGACTATCCTCAAGGTGTTATTGCTACATGCATAAAATATAATACCACCCATAGAAGTCATTGAAAACTAGCATATAGCAATATTAATTATAAGAACATACTTAAATCCAAAATATGCTTCAAATTCATCATAGCTATATGAATGTATTCCCTTTTTCTTTTTTTCATTTTATAAATGTATTACCATAAAACTGATAATACTCACAAAGAAACCCAAAGAAAGTATCATGAAGTGGGTGATCGAAATCACGCCACATCTCTCCACTTAGTAGTGGGTTGAATTCCTCGAAAATCAATCTAGCAAGGCAGTCTTAAGCTGGACTCCTATCCGGGTCCCCAATATCCATCCTCAAAAGAAAATAAAACTATTAACATAAATATTTTACAGGTGGAAACGATATAGTGTAAGCAACGACTTAATTAGTATAGATACACAGGATTACAAGTTATTGTCTTTGTGAACTCAGTTTGAGTAAAATATCATTTAGCTTCTCAGTCATTAATATGCAATATCATCATTAGTTATGGTTGGGGAATAAACCACCATAGAAAGCCCAAACTACAACGAGCACGACTAAGACCCAATAATAGTTAAGGCCCACAATTTGACGAAGGCCACAAGGATCCCACTCCAGGATCGGGGCTCCATCTTAACACCAATCCCTCGGTCGCCCTCCTAACTCTGATCAAGGAGCATTATCACAACTCGAACAACAAGGATTGCTAGGATGATTTGACCTATCTTTGAAGGGAAGTTAGGAGAATCCTACCACATATCTAAATGGTGCAGAGTATGAAGATCATCTTTTTAACTAGCAACAATGCACTAATAAAGGCGGTCTTCGCAATTCCCGATCGTCTATCAATCGGGAGTCTTATCCAAGGCCAGTTCTTGATCTCGGTCCTCTCAATCGCTAAGTACGGTTGCTTCCTACCAATCCCTAGTGGCTCAATGCCCTAGATGGGGAATCCAACGTATCCGAATCTTTCCATCTTAGGCCACATAATGTGAGGCAAAGTACATATCACATCAACCTCGAACTTGCTTAAAGCCTTCCACGTAGGATATGGACACACTCCTAAGTTGACGCATTGTAATGCACCAAAATATTTAAAAGGATTTTCCAAATTATTTAAAAAAAGATTTTATTAAAAACACTCACTTCTTTTTTAAAAGCATCAAAATAATAATATTTTCAGAAAAGACAACTATCGAACGTTCAATAAATACCATCAAACGTTCGATGAATAGTACAGTCACGTTCTCTACAAGCCTGCGTGTGCATAGAATAGATGTCACTACGGTACATCAAACGCCCAATGCTTTTATGAAACGTTCGATGAACTTTTATGGAACGTTCGATGTTTTTATCAAACATTCGATGAGAAACTCTAGAATCGCTGGGTAAGAATACATTAAGCGTTCGATCATGTCCCAAAATGGATTTTTCATAGAGGACCAACAACTCACCCCATTCCTTAATAAAATATGCTATACCCTTCTGTAAAAATCACCCATGCTCACCCAGAAACTCCAGAAAACTCATTTCAAAGGCTAAGAGATGGATTTTTTGGGGAATGCTTTCATTTGGGGAAAGAACACTCTCTTCAAGGGTAACCTTCAAATCCATACTTTTACCTATGTTATTTTTTATTATTTTGCGTAACTTACAACCATGTTTTGTTTTCAAAGTATATTATGAAGATTTAAAAGCCCTTTGTGATAACTCTTCAAAAGGTTTTGATAGAATGCATGACCTTGTGTTATATCTCCTAAAAATACTTGTTTGCTATGCTACTAGACACTGCTTTACATCTAGATATAGTCATGGTTAGGTTTAGTAGGAATTTTTAAGCATTCATGTATTATGGACCTACATCAAACGTTCTATTGTTTTTTATCAAACGTTTGATCTTAAAAAACGAACGTTCGAGAATCGTGTCAAACATTCAAAGGTGATCAGAAATGCCCAAATTATGGTTTTTAAGACAAAAATGACACATACCCCACGATTAGTAAGTGATTACGTTCTTAGCATATTGTTTGGTTATTTTACAGTAAGCGGGAGTACGAGATGTCTGAGGCATCGAATGTGCAGTCGAGGTAAGAAAAATAACTTAGTATAAAACTACAAACTTAAGAGTGTGATACGTTAGATGACTGAACACATTTACCGCTTTTATGACATAACGTTATTTACTTATATAAATACCCATATTTTAGGAATAAATGGATAATATCTGCATAGTAAGGTTATGGTACACCAGTACATGTGGTAGAACGACTATGAACTTACTATTAATATGAGTTAATTCTATGATCAAATATTTTCTTTTATGATGAGAGTCTTGGATTCAATGATTAAAAGTTTGTGACCAGTGCACCATTCTTCGAGTGGGGTCACTGTTATGACTTTGCTAGTTAGTGTGGGTCACCCGAGATCGAACTCGATCGGACTGCTAGTATAAGATGGTATGTTTGTGTAATGTTCGGGGCACTGAAATTGTACTAGAAGTCATTTTGTGTAACGACCCAGGGAAAAGCGCTAGCCACATCTACGCTATCACCCCAAAATGACTAGTCAGTTTTGGAGTTTCCCTAGAATCACTTATAAAGCCCAGTTTCACCTAGTAACTAGGCGATGTGGGACTCAACACTTATGACTTTCTTTATAAATACACCCACTCTATGTGGGCTATTTTTCATATTCCCAATATGGGACTGGGGTGTTACAAACTCTCCCTCTTGAACTCCTGACGTCCTCGTCAGGGCCACGTCATGCAGTGCTCCAGTACCACATGGCTAGCGTTACTAGGTGGCTTTGATATCATTCGTAACGACTCAGGGAAAAGCGCTAGCCACATCTGCGCTATCACCCCAAAAAGGACTAGTCAATTAGAGTTTCCCTAGAATCACTTATAAAGCCTAGTTTCACCTAGTAACTAAGCGATGTGGGACTCAACACTCATGACTCTCTTTATAAATCACCCACTCTATGTGGGTTATTTCTCATATTCTCAATATGGGACTGGGGTGTTACAAACTTCCTCTCTTAAACTCCTGACGTCCTCGTCAGGGCCACGTCATGCAGTGTTTTGATACCACATGACTAACGTTACTAGGTGGCTCTAATACCATTGTAACGACCCAGGAAAAAGCGCTAGCCACATCTGCGCTATCACCCCAAAAGGACTAGTTAATTTTAGAGTTTTCCTAGAATCACTTATAAAGCCCAGTTTCACCTAGTAACTAGGCGATGTGTGGACTCAACACTCATGACTATCTTTATAAATCACCCACTCTATGTGGGCTATTTCTCATATTCCCAATATAGGACTGGGGTGTTACAAACTCCCTCTCTTAACTCCTGACGTCCTCGTCAGGGTCACGTCATGCAGTGTTTGATACCACATGGCCTAACGTTACTAGGTGACTCTAATACCTATTTGTAACGACCCAGGAAAAAGCGCTAGCCACATCTACGCTATCACTCTAAAAGACTAGTCAATTTTAGAGTTTCTCTAGAATCACTTATAAAGCTCAGTTTCACCTAGTAACTAGGCGATGTGGGACTCAACACTCATGACTCTCTTTATAAATCACCCACTCTATGTGGGCTATTTCTCATATTCCCAATATAGGACTGGGGTGTTACAAACTCCCCTCTTAAACTCCTAACGTCCTCGTCAGAGCCACTCATTATTCAGTACCACATGGCCTAGCGTTACTAGGTGGCTCTGATACCATTTGTAACTTAGGGAAAAGCACTAGCCACATCTGCACTATCACCCCAAAGGACTAATCAATTTTAGAATTTCCTAGAATCATTTATAAGCCCAGTTTCACATAGTAACTAGGCGATGTGGGACTCAATACTCATGACTCTTTTTATAAATCACCCACTCTATGTGGGCTATTTTCTCATATTCCCAATATGGATGTGGGTGTTACAAACTCCCCCTCTTAAACTCCTGACGCCTCGTCAGGGCCACGTCATGCAGTGCTCAGTACCACATGACCTATCGTTACTAGGGGCTCTGATACCATTGTAACGACCGAAAAAGTGTTAGCCACATCTGCGCTATCACCCCAAAAGGACTAGTCAATTTTAGAGTTTCCTAGAATCATTATAAAGCCCTATTCACCTAGTAACTAGGCGATGTGGGACTCAACACTCATGACTATTTTTTATAAATCACCCACTCTATGTGACTATTTCTCATATTCTCAATATGGGACTGGGGTGTTACATTTTGTACACGCAAACCTGCTGAGATGGGATAATATCTCAGGTAGACCATATTATTAACATACGACTAATTATATTGTATTTATATAGCATATTCATGCATTAAAAATTTAATGTTTAGTCACCAGGATTATGCTTCTCTTTAAAAATCAAATACCTTTTTGTCAAGAACATAATAACGGGGTTTTGAACACGCCATTTATGAAAATATAAGTTTGATTTACAACCACCTATTGGCTATTATATATATATATATATATATATATATATATATTTATATTATTTATATATATATATTATATATATTATATATATCATATTTTTTAAATAATTGCTTACTAAGTCAGTCGATTTACTTAGTTACTTTATTTCATACCAGTAAAATATTCCATTATTTTACAAACCTTAAAGGATTTTACTGTTTGGGAGTCTCACCAGAAATTATGGTATCGAAACAGCAGTTGACTACTTAGGTTTGATTTTCTAAATGTAAAGCTCTATGTCCTTATTATTAATGATAGAAATGTTTTTACTTATGTACTCAGATCAACTATTCTGCTGTTTACTCTGATAAATGGTCAAGTGGGAAATTCAGTCAATTACTAATTAATCGACGTGGATACCTTACAAAAAATTTACTTTTGGATTAACCATATTCTAATGAATTAATCTTGTGTATACTGTAATCCTCAAGCCGATGTTTTACAATTCTCTTCATAAAGAGAATAAATATATCATTGAGTCTTAATTTGGATAGTTAAAACTGGGAGGCAAACTATAAATTTAATTACAAGTTAATTAAATTCTTAGGGTGTTACACACGTGTCCCCCAAGTCGCATCATCTGAACATCGCACAGGTCATTGTTCTTAAGCAAATACGCCAAAACAAGCCTTCTCCACCAACACATAACAAGGTTATTAAAGAGAGATGTCGAGGTAACCCTAAAAGACAAGGAACAACAACGAGAAATAGACAAACAATCATTATTTGAATTAAGGAATATGGGCAAAAGAAGGCCAACATTGGTTGGAACAAACATCTCATAATCCATTCTCAGCAAAGGGCATTTTCAGCTTACTCCCACTGTCCTTTACATTATTTCTTTCCTTCTTCGGCCTTCGGCCTGCAACCTATGGAACCCCCAAGGTTCCTTTCCTCTTAACAGAACCTTGCTAACTTACCATCAAAGTATCTTCGACTATGGTCGAGAATCCTCTGACCGTTTGCTCATCTTGTAGGTTGAATATACAAGAAAAGAAGCAGGCCTAGCTCCACCTGGGCTTCCTTGTATGTGTTTGGGCCGCTAGTCAACACGAGAAGAATGACCCAAAGAACGCACTAACAGTTATAAACTTATATATGCAATATAGATATAAGGTGAATGATAATTAAGGAACATGTCATAGTATACTCCATATGGTCTATCCAAATATTTTAACCCCTTGCTTGGTAGAGTTGGCATTGTTCAGAGGGACTTGTAGTACAACACTAGTGCCCAATGTTGCCACATACCGCCATCATTGGTGGCTCGACTAGATTAAACCCTGGATGATCCACACCACTAACGACGTTGTCATTGTGACCATCAATCAAACATAGTTGTGTCGGTCAAGGCTGAACATAAAAGTAAATCTCTTTGACCACATGGATTATTCCGTTAATAGTAAACGAAAGCCTTCATTCGTACATGAAGCGCTATGTCATACGATGCACCTACATTTGTCTTTTAAATGCATGAATTTACAAATCCTTATTTACATCATATCATTTATAACTCATGTTTTTCATAAACGAATTAGAGTTCACATTGTTCAAAAAAGATAGTTCATGTGAGTTGCAAATATGCACGTTTATCATATAAAGTAGTCATGTTATTTCATAAACGTGTCTCTATGTAAGTTTACTCATTGAGGTTGAAAGGCTCCTTCAAATAACCTTCCATAGACCTACCACCCTTAAAATCTGAGAAAGAATCATTAATCAAACTTTAATTTAAGCTAAAACATCCTAAATCTTAATCTGATGACAGAACAATCATTCTGCCAGATAGTCAAACGTCCATTTAGCAGGATGATCGATTGTTACCAATTGTTCAGCTAGACCACCAAACGTTCAGTTATTGGCTAAAATTCACTTCTTCAAACTCAGACCAATCTAACCCATTCTATTCACAATCTAAGGTCATATCATGCATTCTAATACTGTCCTAATCGAGAATACATCATCTAAAATCATCCATGCATACCAAACTATATTAAACCATACCAACCTTCAACCCATCATTAAACACACCATAAATTCATGTCCAAACGTACAAATTTACTCTCAAACCTTTAAATAGAAACTAAATTACTTTTAAAAACCCAAATATCACATGGTGAACATTCTCCATGATTATCTAACCCTCAACTCAAAATCAATCAATCAAAATCAACATAATATCACAACATACTAAACCCTACACAAATCTATGATCAATATACGACTAAAACCTCACAATGTGGCTTTGTGGGTTTTAATATTGACTGACCATATTCAAGTCACAAAAGTAGAAAACCATGTCAAAATTACTATAATGTCGACATGAGTAGCAAATGTCTCATCTCAGCTTGACATGTGGCAAATAAAGCACCAAAAAAAAAAGGAAAAAAAATGTTGTGGAGGGAGCTGGTCTCCCCTCTCCCTCTAGTTGGGAGGGGGAAGGGGTAAGGGGGCTCCTTGCTATTGATGATCCATCCCCTCTGCGACCATACCCTTCATTATTCAGTTTAATTTGTTTTCTCTGAGTCCCACGTTGGCGCCGTCCAAACCACAGCCACGTCATCCAGCCGTCTTGAGTGAGTCTGGCAACGTTGTGACTTTCGTCTTCTCTATCCAGCCTCTGCACTTCTTTTCTCCTTCTCTTATTTTATCTTCTTTTCCCGAGCCTCCGGTGATCTTATCAGATCTGATCTGATCTGAATCATCAAATCTGATATGATGATCAGGTAATACTCGATCCCCGCCCAGCCCTGCCCCAGCCATACCCGATACCCAGCAGTTACTGTTTAGTAACAATGGGTATCGAGTAGGCATTTTCTAAACCTGAAGGACTCGGATCGGGTTTCAGATATCCTCAATATCCTGCTCGATCCAGCCAATGCCCACCGCTAGTCATTTGTAGTTTTGTGTGGGGCGACATATGGACGGGTTGTGTTAGGAAGATATTGATGAATGACTAATCTTCAAAAATGGAAAAATTGAGTTTAGGATTTTGCTGCAGTTATTGACACTTGTTCTTTTGTTGCAGTTACAACAAGAAAATTTGGAAGGACATCATGCATGAAGATTTCTGCCCGGGAAGATCTTCTATCTTGCTGGGAAGATGTCATTGAAGGAGTCCATCATTGATTAAGAAAATTCTTAAAGCTTAAGGTTATGTTTGGTAAACGGAATTACTATTCCTTAGAATAGCCTTTATTAAGAATGAAAGAAGTTGAATGGATTAGTCTTGAAATTATAATACCCAAAATATTTATTTATTGGATAAATAAATATTAATTTTGAAGGTAGGTGTGATTGTCACTCTTATGGAGGGAATAATTATTTTGGAAAGATCTCAATGAATAAAATGATATTTTATGGAGATAGATTTTAGTTGGTAATTTTAATTCATAATACTTAGATTTACTACTAAGGAGTTATTGTGGGATCTAATTTTCGTTAATAATGATTTTAAAGTGCTATTGAATTTAATTTGGAATAAGAGAGAGATTTTTAGAGATTTATTCAGCATTATCAAGGATTATAATGATAATAAGACAAGAATGACATTTTTTAAAGGACTTATTTTAGAGCCTTGGGCATCCATAGAACGTTTGAAGGATTTCGTAGAACGTTCGGTGGTCTCATGGGACGTTCGATGGTAAGGATCAAACGTTCAATGTGTGTCGTGATGCGTTGTTCACGTGAGATTTCTTGATCAATATGCATGTCAGATCGTATCAAACGTTCGATGCTTTTATGGAACATTCGATGTGCTTTTATCAAACGTTGGATGCTTTTATCAGATATTTGATGGAAACCCTACAACCGTTGGGTAAAAGTATAATCAAACGTTCGATGTCATACATAGAACATTCGATGAACTTAAAAACCTAGCAGTTCTTAACCAGATGCTCCCGCTCTATAAATAAGACTCTCACCCGTCCATTTCATTGTTAACCTTTGACTTGGAGCTTAGAGAACGTTTGTAAGTGTGTGAGGAAGAGTGTTTGGAGAAGAAAAAGGCTTTTGGGCTTTGAAAGTATCTATCTTAGCCTAGTTTGTTTTTTTGTTGTTATTTGTTTATTGTTATCTTGTTTCGCTGTTGTTATGTCATAGTTTCTGATTTGTTTAGCATAAGCTTGATCATTTGGAGTTTTAGCTGATTTTTGTAGGTTTAGGTTGTTTAAGGAGTTTGATACTTCAAACCTTGGAGTATGAGACCCCTTACTTTCTCTAATTAGATCTTTAGAAAACCTTAGGACGAGTTAGAAACCAGAAAGAACCGAGATGTGGCCTAGAATGGGTTTCTGGACTTCATCAAACATTTGATGTTCTTCATCAAACATTTGATGTTCTTCATTAAACGTTTGATGTACGAGTGTAAAATGTTCAACCCTCTTGGTCAAACGTTCGATGCTCGGATAGAATGTCATTTTGGGTTATTAGAGGCCTAGAACTTGTTTACCTCAAGGTATAAGGCTAATGGTAAGATTGTTTCTTAGATTCGGAAGTCGGAGACTGCGTGGAAGAGTATTTGGTTGATCCATACGACACAAGTGAATAAAAACTCACATGGATACTTGTTATTGTTATACNACCTTAAAGCATAAGGCTAATGGTAAGATCGTTTCTTAGATTCGGAAGTCGAAGACTGCGTGGAAGAGTATTTGGTTGATCCATACGACACAAGTGAATAAAAACTCACATGGATACTTGTTATTGTTATACTTTTATGCATAGCATGATTATTTTAATGTACAAAACCTGCATGTTTACAACTCTCATGAAATGCCTATTTATTCTCAACTGTGAACTCCATTTGTGAAAACGATTGTGATTTATAAAGATAATGAAATGATGAGTTGTGAAGAGCATGCATATAAAAGACACAAAGATTAATACACATCGTATGACATAGTTGTACCGTCTTGTAGTGGAATAATGGCCATGGGCTTACCATTATTACAAGTTAACCCTATGGTCCAGTTATTTATTATCATGTGTGCCTTGGATCCATTGGTTAGAGTCTTGTGACAGCACACCGTTCTTTGAGTAGGTCATTAGTTACGGCTTTGCTAGTCAGTATGGGCCACTCGAGGTCAAACTCGGTCGGATTGCTAGTATAAGACAGTACGTTTGTGCAATATCCAGGATACCAAAGTTGTACCAAAGTCCTTCGGGACCCGCAAACCTTTCTAAGAGATGATTAATGTCTCCGGTAGACCATATTATTGAAATATCACATGTTCTCCAAATATGTCATGTATTGTATAAATATATTGTATTGTCATGCCAATAATTGAGAATAACAATGTTTGTGATTTATAAACTGAGTTTACAAATGATAATCTGTATAACATATATATTATTACTCACTAAGTTGTGAACTTACTTTTGTATCCTTTCTACTTATAAAACGTGCGTTATTCTATAGTTGGGTCACCTTTAGATGACAGATTCTAAATGGACCTCGAGACAGATGCAGTCGTTGGGTGTAGAATATATATATGTATATTGATTCGATCTATGCTCGAGGACTCACTACAAGACTTCAAAGGCTGCTCATGGTAATCATTATGTTTGAGTAATGTTACAGACTTAGAGTTTTGTGTCATGACTATGTATTAAGGCTTAGTTGGATCCCTTTTCGGTAATGTTATGTTTAGTATTTAATCAATTCAAGTAATGATTATTTGTAGACGTTTTGTTTGTAATTATTAATGACTATAGAAATTTAAGTATTTTGCTATGTAGTATTCTCTTTTGAGGAGTAAAAATCCTTGAGTCTTATTCTTGGTGGAATAGGGCTGGGAGACGAATCGTGAAATTAATTACTAGTTAATTATTTTCTTTGGGCGTTATAGAAATAGCCATTCTCATAGCCATGGGAAAATGACTATTCTTTAAATTGAGAGAATAACTATTTATCTCATGGCCATAAAAATAGTTATTTCAAGTATTAAAGTATATATATACTTTAACATCAATGCTATTTTATTTTACTTCTTCCATTCTTAATAAAGGTTATTCATTGGAATAGTTATTCTGCATACCAAACATACCCTAAGTGTGTGAGAAGATGTCATTGAAGAAGTACATCATTTGGAAGAATATGATTAATGAGATAAAGCATGGTGCACTAATCCATTGTGAGATGATCAGATTCTTCATAGGATAAATATGAGGTTAGATGTGATGACCCGATTCATATTTACATTTAATCACTATATTTTTGTTTTTTGAAAACATAATATAATCATGAACCGGATCGATCGTCATAGGTTGATATAAACACTTTTGCCATACATATATCTTTCAACGCATCATGAGACTACATCTATTGCATCAGAGTCACATAATCACATATAATATAAATTAGATGGAAGCATATACTATTTCAGTAATCAATACACATAGAGCTGAAAATGAAAATACTAATGATTAAAAGCTTAAATTGTAACATATACAAAAAGAATGGCTATATAAATCGTGTCATATACGACACTAGCCAAATATACAACAACATTGTTTGTGAATATATCACAACAATACACAAAAGGAATAAACTAAATATCCAGTCTATACAAAAGAATACGTCCCACGACATCAGTCGTAATAGACAAGGTAGTAGGCTACAGGATCATCATCTACATCCTCTGAACCTGCATCAACATCTATGCAACTATAGAGTTTATCCATGATTACATAGGCAAAAAAGAAAATGGGTGAGTCAACATATTCAATGAATAAAAACCCATTAATTTTCGCAATGAATCGAAGAATTAGTTTATATGAGTTTATAATAACAGCTACTAAAGGTTAGCATTTATTTTTAAAACACATAGCAGTTGATAAAGTAAACACTGTAATCATAAAACATCTTAAATATAATAATAGTTAAGTACATATAAACATATTTCAATCTCCTTGCTTAGAAGTATACCCATACAATCCCATCTATGATAATAATATATCATATAACTCAGTTACACTCATATATAGTGTAACGCCCCGACAAAATTATTTAACTCGTAAATGACTTAGCGGTACGCCTCCCAGCTTTAACCCCTCCAAGGTCAAAACTTAGGGATCATTCACTCTCATTAAGAGAAAATGAGAGTCTACAGTAAAAGACTTGTCACTTATAAATGATAGAGATAGCAACTAATACCCAAAATAAAAGAATACCAGAATAGCACAATAAAATATAACCATAATATCATAGATAATAATAAGTTTTGATGTTTCCAAATACTAGAGTCAAAAGACCAGTCTTTGAAATAATATAAGGGTTACATCTTAAAATACTAACATATTAACTATACAAAACTAGTTTGGCCCCAGCTCGAGATAAATCTCATAAATCATGGCAATCATATCGCTGCAACGATCCCCTCCACCAAACCATATGCGAGCCAGCCACATTGGTTCCGAATGATCCAAGATCACTCGGAGGACATCCTTCAAACGGACCAGGTGCATCTCATAAACAGTCATCTTCAGTACTAACTAACAAATCGCATAAGAGTATAGGTCGAAAAGATACAAGAATAAGTCCATGACTTAGTGAGTAATATGCACATGTTATATATGTGGAAACCCGATTTCATCACACATATATACATTTTTTTAAATGAAACCGAATAGTCACAAAGGCTTATGTAAAGCCCACATTATCAACTCATAATCTGAGCATATTACATCAGAGTTAATAGCATACAAGCAGCAAAAATAAATACATAACATATGAGAGAAACATAACTTGGAGCTGACATAAACTATATACAATAGTTTTGCAATACATGCTATACAACAAAAAAAAAAAAAGCTATCAAAAATGCCACATACGGCATAGCCAAAGTACATCATTCTGTTTCTACATATACAACAATATGATGTACAACAAAAACTAGACTACTATAAGAGTCTAAAAAAAAATACCCAATGGGTGTACATCGCCCTCAAACATCATATCTCAAATAGGCAGCCACTGGATCTTCATTAAGATTCACCATACCTGCAACAATAGCATCATCTATGTAATCACAGAGATTATCCATGATTACATAGGGGAAGAAAAGAAGAAAGGGTGAGTCAACAGTTCATAAAGAATGAAGACTCCCCCAAGGGTTTTCGCAATGAGCCAAACTTTTATTTATGTAATCACTTACAATATCAACTACTCAACTTCATAAAAATATTACTCTTTCATTTATCAAACTCAGGGTAGCTGATGAAGCAAACAACACATTCATAAAGCATTTTGAATCAATATATATAACTATGAATATATGCATATGCTCCAAAATACGTTTGAATACATATACATATAAACCATTTAATGCATATGTTATACATAATAAAATTTCACAAAACATCATATGCAAACCAGCTGTAAACGTATACATAAGTTCTTTTCCATGAAAACTCTTATGCATACCAATACATCTAGCATGAAATACCTCTTAAACCAATATACATAAATCATCAAGAACAATGCAATGCATGCTTTAATCTTCCACTTTTCTTTACTTACATAATGTGTACAGCATGCTTAACGGACTCAGCCCGACCAAACTGCACACACTGGCCTCAGGGACAACTCCCTAGCCTCACGCATAACGGGCCCAACCCTAGCACTTTTCATAACTTTCATAACTTTCTTTACTTTTATCATAATGGGCCCAACCCTCTTCTTTACTTTCATCTTATGGGCCCAGCCCTCTTCTTTATCTCTTGAGTATAAGCCCATGTTCATGCTTACACATCAATGCACATGTTCATGTTAATGCATTTACAAATCTCAGCAATCATGTCTCAACAACTGAAATTAAATCAATTCTCATTCATCATAAGCTCAAAATGTCAAAGTACAAAGTATCAATAAATCATAGTATCTTTTGCATATCTTAACACTTTCAAAATCACAACAACAATATAAATTATATCTCATCAAATATTTCATAAAATATTGAAAGTATCAAGAAATAAGAAATCATTCTCAATCAACATATGAATGGCTCGACTTTTCCATAGTTTTAAAAAATCTTTAAAAGCATTATAATTCTATTCATTTTCAACTTGTTTAGCATCTTTAAAGTATCTAAAATCATTTATAAAATCATTCAAAAGCATAAAACGTAATTCGTCCTCAGTGAGTAAAAGATTACTCACCTCAATCCTTGATGCTATAATTTGGATACCAACTCAATCTCTAAGCCACAATAAGCTGCAATATCATATTGCATGCAATTCTTAGACACAATATATAACTCAAAACTTAATCAACAAGTGCTTAACAACATCATAAGCACTAGCCCCAATTATTCATAACTTGAGTAGACTCGAATTGCCAACCCACAAGTTACGAAAGCTACTCTCCTAGCAGTTCACTATGGATATATGTAGAATTACACAAAACATAGTTGAACTAGAAAACTTACCACAAATATATGAAGCCCAGTCTATATAACTTCAATCCAATGCTTAAACTTCACAAATACACCAATTCCTAAGACAATACAACATGATTAAGCAACATGCAAGCTACCTAGCTTAATCAAAAGGCAATAAACTCAATTTTGAGATTTTTATCTCAAACGATCGGTTAGAATGATGATCTAACACCGAGGAACACTTTGCCTGTGTTAGATTACACTTTGGAAGCTCCAAATGATCATTATCCTAAGGTTTAGATCAAACCCTAGGAGAGAGGAGAGAGCTCTAGGCGTCTAAGAAGAGAAAAATGGAATCTGAACTGAAATTTTTGTGTTTCAACACTTATATATCGCATTACTGTTCACAGCGTCCAGACCTAGCTACAGACGGGCTGTAGACGGAGCCTACTGTCTAAGTGGCAGCAAGGTTCATCCGGACGCATTTGTAGACGAGATGCGGATGATGCTTACTGCCAGGCCGATTTGACTTCCAAGAAGATCAAATTAGAAAAGTCATAAACTACAAAGTTGTATAATTTTGAGTTAGATTTCTAATGACATAAAGTTTGCCTCAATTGAAGTTCTGAGTAAAAAGTTATGATCATTTTACTCCAGATAGGTTAGTCTATAATTATTGATTCAAGTGGAATAACCTCTTGAAATGCTTTCTGCGGACAATGCAGATTTAACCATCAAAACAACGAAATTGTAAATTTTCATAAACTAAAAAGTTGTAGTATTTTGATTTATATTTCCAATGACATACATTTTGTCTCAATTGGTGTTCTAAGTGAAAAGTTATGACCATTTTACTCCAGCATGGTCAATCTGAAATTACTGATTCGAATGGAAAATCACTAAAATAACTTTATACTCTTAGTTATCATTTTCACTAAGTCATTTATATAATTAAGTTTGTAAAATCCACTAATCATATCTTGGGTATAACAATATACATTATCATTTGTGAACTCAATTGATAAATACAAGTATTATTATTTTCAGTTATAGCATAAAACATGTCATGATGCAATATGTTTATAATATATGATGTAAACGAGAACATATGATATGTTAACAATATGGTCTATTTGAGACATTACTCCCGCTTAATAGGATTAGCACGTCAAAAGGGACATCTAGTACCATTCTGATGCCCTAGACATTGCACGAATGTACTGTCTTATACTAGTAGTCCGATCAAGTCTGACCTCGGGTGACGCACACTGATTAGCTAAGCCATAACTGGTAACCCATTTAATGAATGGTGCGCTGTCACAAACTAAACCATTGGATTCAAAACACTCTTCATAATACAACACTATTTGACCATAAAATCAACCCGTAATAATAGTAAGCCTATGACCATTATTCCGTTGCAAAATGGTGCAACCATGTCATACGATGCACATTAATCTTTTGTCTTTTATATACATACTCTTCACAACTCATCATTTTATTATTATCTTTTTTAATCACAATTGTTTTCATAAATGGAGTTCACATTTAAGAAGAAATAAGCATTTCATGAGAGTTGTAAATATGCATGTTTTATACATCAAAATAGTCATGCTATGCATAAAAGTACAATAGTAACAAATATCTATGTGAGGTTTTACTCACTTGTGTCATGTGGATCAATCAAATATTCCTCCATGCAGTCTCCAACCTCTGAATCTAAAAAATGATATTACTATTAGTCTTATGCCTTGAGTTAAACAAGTCCTAGGCTTCTAATAATCCAAAAGATCATTATCACTGAGCATCGAACGTTTGACCAGAAGGGTCGAACGTTCCATACTCATATATCGAACATTTGATGGAGTCCAGAAACTCATCTTGGACCACATCTTCATCCCTTTTGGTATCTAACTCCTCCTAAGGTCTCCTAAATGTCTAACTAGAGAAAATAAAGGGTCTTAGACTCTAAAAACACAGGATTTGAGGTATCAAACTCCTAAACCACCTCAAAACATCCAAAACCTATATAAACCAACTAAAACTCCAAAATGACCAATCTTAAACTAAACAACATAGAAACTAAGATATAACAATAACTAGGCAAGATGACAACAAGGAAACGACATAAGGAATGATGAATACCTCTTCAAGCCAAAACACCTTCTTTCCCCTTTAAACACTCTCCCTCACACACACACGCAAGTATCTGGTGATCCAAACTGAGTGTGAATAGTGCAGAAGAGGGGTAGGGGTGTATTTATAGAGCTAGAACATTTGGTTAAAGACTAATGGACTTTTGGGTGTATCGAACGTTCTATGTACAACATCAAACATTTGATGCATTTTTATCTAACGGTCTTAGGGTTTCTATCGAACGTCTGATAAAAGCATATCAAATATTTCATAAAAGCATCAAATGTTTGATACTGTCTGACATGAACATTGATTGAAAATTTTTGTATGATCAATGTATTGGGACATGTATTGAACGTTTGATCCTCAACATTGAACGTTCCATGAGCACACCGAACATTCCATAGAATCCTTCCAACGTTCCATGGCATCCAAAGTTCAAAAATAACCCATAAAACTTGATAAATCTTTAGAGCATTACATACAAGCATTTCATCTCCTTTTGGCAAAATACAAGCATATAAGCACATCTAAGCAATAAAACATAAACCTCATTTGCAACTAGCCATAAGAATATACATATGTTCCATTCCATGCGAACTCATATGCATACTAATACGTCGATATGTATAACTAACATCAATCTCATAAAACATTATAATAATCATCATGCTATGTATGCACTAAGCATACAGATACGAACCTCTGTGGCAAGGTTTTACTGGGCACATGGACATGAACCCCCATGGCAAGGTTTTACTGGGCATACGGACACCGATCCCGTGGCAAGGTCCATAAATCATTTTCTATGCTCTTTTCATAGACATGCTTATAAATATCATGCAAACATATTTGTCATAGTTCTTTTGCCAATACCAATATCAATGAAGCAACATAAAACTCAATATATTAATAAATCTGTCATAATCATAAATCATCAATACTCATCATAAATCACTCATTAAATATTTATCAATCTTATGAAAATAGTCAAAAGCATAAATCATATATTATCATAAAATATCATTGGTTCATTCTTTAATATTCATATTATTTCTTCAAACTCATTTAGAAATCATTTCTTTTGTTTAATAAATAAAAACATCTATTAAACATTAAAACACAAAACATTTTAAAGGAGTATCATTCTGAGTAAGTATAAATACTTACCAATTCCGCTTGATGAGTCTCACTTTTAGGTTAGATGCTCAAGCAATACCTGCTGCATAATTACATTGCTAAAATATTAACAACTATACACTCATACTCTAAAGCCAACCCTCATAATACTTGCAAGTACGAGTATCAAAGTAGTTATAAACAATTCATAGAATTCTAGGGTTCCAAATAGCATTAAAATAACCTACTAGTTAATCATAGAGTTATTATACTAGGGTTAAACATCACAAAACCCCAAAATAAATAACTAGATAAAATTTAGGGTTTAGACGTATACCTCAATCTTGAAAAATCTAGAGTTTGTGCACCACGAAACTTTAATTTGATGGAAGGTAAGCTCAACCCAACAAGAATCCTAAGAAATTACTCAACATTAAGTCATACATTCAAGAATGTAGGCTAAACATTGAGAAGTTAGGATTTCAAGAATTTTTACCTTGAAATGATCGATGGAAATTGCTTTCCAACACTGATGATCTTGATTTCGGTGTTAGAAATGCAAATTAAAGCTCTCAAAGATCAATACCAAAGGTTTGGGTATGAACTATAGGAGAGAGAAGAGAGAAAATCGCATGAAGGGGAGACAGGGCGCCACTGTCCGGACGAGTAAATGAGTCGTCGTAGACAATGCACATGGCCCGCGGATGCACGTTGCGGAGCGACATCACAAAACCCCAAAATAAATAACTAGATAAAATTTAGGGTTTAGACTTATACCTCAATCTTGAAAAATCTGGAGTTTGTGCACCACGAAACTTCAATTTGATGGAAGGTAAGCTCAACCCAACAAGAATCCTAAGAAATTACTCAATATTAAGTCATACATTCAAAAATGTAGGCTAAATATTGAGAAGTTAGGATTTCAAGAATTTTTACCTTGAAATGATCGATGGAAATAGCTTTCCAACACTGATGATCTTGATTTCGGTGTTAGAAATGCAAATTAAAGCTCTCGAAGATCAATACCAAAGGTTTGCGTATGAACCATAGGAGAGAAAAGAGAGAAAATCACGTGAAGGGGAGATAAAATTGTGAAAATGGGCTGGAAATTGTGTGAGCCCTTTATATAGGTGCTGACAGGGCGCCACTGTCCGGACGAGTAAATGAGTCGTCCGAACGACAATGTACATGGCCCATCCGGACGACGTTGCGGGCGACATTGTGGACGAACACTACTGATTGAATAGTAGTTGAGTTTGTCCGAACGCTACAGACGAAGCTGCAGATGATGCAAGTTGGGCAACAGACGTACGAATGAGAATACTACCATCCTAACGCCCAGTGTAAAAATCATTTTTTTAATTATTTTTTTGTTACGTTTTCTAAGTGTTTATTTTTCTTACTTTTAATTACCTTTTTACCCTTGCCTATTTAAGGTGATTTATAATCCCTATTAAAATTCTTGGGCATTACATTAGATCTCGTGTTATTAGCAATAGAAATTTTAAGAAAACTAGGGCAATGAAACCATCTTCTATATAATTGGGTTTTACAGAAGTAATGTTGGGATAAGTTAGAAGTCGTATTAGAGTAGAATTGTATTAAATAAGGATAATTATATTTATCTATTTAAATCAAAGTCTTTTAATTATTTGTAGTACTATGGTGCAGATGTCATGTAGTAGTAGGTATCTATTGTTTCTTAGTATCGGAGTTTATCTCCACCTCTATCAGTTGCAATCTTTTCTATTTAAGTGTGATTGAATAATGAAAAACTAAGCAGAAATTAATCTCAAACATCGTGTTTGAAAAGGTCTAAATTCTCTTATAATCTAAAATATCTAGGTTCTCTTAAAATCTAAGGTCTAAGTTCTCTCAAAACCTAACAATTTATTCTGTTATGTCTTTCTGAAATCATTCACGTAACACTGGCGGATTGATATAAGGATTTTAGTATAGTTTCTAAGTTATTTGCATGTTTTGATTATAAAAATTTTGCATGTTGAGTTTTGTTTTGGTGGGTTTTTGTAGTCTGTTACAAAGTATTGGTTTATGCGGGTTTTTCTTGCAGAAGTTATTGATATATAAAGCTGTTCATTCAGCAAAAAAGAAAAAGAAAAATTGAGTTTAGGAGTTACTCAATAATTCTTAGTGTGTACAAGGGAAAGAGAGCTGTCTTGTCACTTTATTCTTTAGTAAGGTTCAATTGCTCTTTGTTATTCATTGCCCCATGAAGTTGCTTTTGGATTCGTCGCTAGAAAATGTAATTTTCTTGATTTGAAAACCAAACTTAGATGAGAAAAGGCAATCAAAATTAAAATAGAATCAGGGTCGTGGTCGTGGTCCTAGTACTGGTGATTCTTCTTCATTATTCTATGCCGACAATGATGGAAGTTGGTCAAACGTTGGTGGGGTTTAATTGAAGTTTCATCTGTCCTTTGTGGTGTAAAATGCCAACTCTTCAACCACCCACAAGTTTGTCTTTGTGTTGGTGGGTGGTTTTTCTTTTATTTAATATTTTAGTGATATATATATATATATTTTTTTTAGTGATCAGCTTTCATGCATTTTCAATTAGCCTCCTTAGTTTGTAATTTTTTCAATAAGAGCAAGAGTTTTCTAAATATGTTATGTCACCACCGTTTAGGGTAGTGGTTCAATAATTTAAGAAAACTTTTAAAGTGGTTAGGTATACACTAAAACATAGATTTGAATTCCGCAATAAGATTCTCCATTAGTGTAATTAATATGAACTAACTAGTACAAAACACAATAAAATAAT
>FXXK01000503.1:0-112360 GCA_900184695.1 Betula pendula | reverse complement strand
CCTCAAATATACTCTAGACTAGGCCTCTAACTCTACTACTTCATCTCCCCGGCGGCCTGCTTTTTCGGCTTAGAAAAAAAGATTAATAAAAGCCACGTCATATACGCAAGTTTGTTTTTAGGACCTTGTTGTAAGTCTCACAACCCTTCATTGAATCATTAATATTGAAGCACATACATTCAAAGAAAGCGTCGGTAGAGCTAGCCCCACTAAGCCAAATAAATTAAGGAAGAGATATACCTTACACAACCAAACAAAACAAGTAGGCCTTCCAGGATCCAAATCTCTCCAACAAGTCCTAATTAGCTATGCTTTTAGACTATATATATATATATATATACCTTTGTCTCAAAATTTGCCACCCATCGAGGCAATGATGCATCTGCAATAGGCAAGAGTTTACTAAAAGATAAACCCCCTAATACCCTCGCTTTGGTTGAAGGCATAGAGATTGAAAAAAAACAACACAAACAAAAATGCATAGAGATTGGAATCATTAATAATAATTATGACGTGGAATATGTTAGTCATGTGGTCGTGTTACGTACGTTTAGCTGGAGAACATAACGCTGGGATTAATTAATTAAAAATGTTAGAGATATCATAATTATATTTAACATTCATCTAATATGGTTAACGTACTACTCGATCTCAACAAATTCTTGAATTAATTCTTGTTAAATAATAATAATAAAAAAAAACGAATGGTTAATTTCGAATATCACTGCAACATTATTTGACAATTATAAGATAAAAATATAATATTCTATCTAGGATTACTTTTAGTTAAAATAGAGGAAAATTTAGAATAATTATATGAAATTTTTTTCTTAAGTTTAAATAAATAAATAATACAAGATTTATAATACCTCCTTAGGCTGAGGATAATGTGTTATTTACCCTTAAAATTAAAAATTATATTTTTATTTCATAAATATTACGCAATCCTTGATTGAGATTGTCAATTAAAAAAAGTGCATATATATTGCATTTCTTTTTCCTTATTTGTATATGTTAATTATGATGTAAATTTTAATGGGGCGCGCACACACACACTAGACTAAATTTCACGAGCGTGGGTTTCATGATGGCATGGCACCCCCCACTAATTATATAATAATTAATAAAGTCCATCCTTTCCTGTCGTTTTCTCACCATGCACATTGCATTCCAGCATGCCATATACGTTACCGTATCATGCATGCATGGACGCATGATCTATATAAATAAACCATCATGCACGGATGGGATGATAATTGATACATATGGCTTTTTTAAGGTGTATCATATAATTTGCTTTAATTGATTGGCTTTTTTACATTGCTGTGAGAGTACTACAAGCTAGTATTATTATATATCAAAAATGATAGCTATGTGATTAAAAGTCAGGCACCAATTAAGAAGTTGAACGACATAATAATTTCATTTCAGAAAGTTTCTCCATCCCATGCAATTTGCTTTTTGGTACGTACCCATTTGTCATTAAATTTGTCTGGATTTTATTACTTTTTGTAATCACCGACCTCTGTAATTTTGTTTTTATTAACGTTGCATGATGATTGGGACCTACGTACGTACCATAATATAAATATATAGGTCCTATTAAGACAATAATTAACGTCTTAATGAAGAGGTCCAAACCTAGACTGCTCTAGATGGATTAGACATGCAAGGCCATTCATTAATTATTAGCTCTTTTCCAGAACAACTTCTATGTAGGCCTATAATTAAATATAACAGGGTTGGATTAGAACCAGCTAGCGTTGTGAGTTTGTCTTTTAATTCTTATTCTTATTCTTATTCTTAGGGGGATTAATTAATATGATAGAAATGCACGTTATTTAGCATTTTTTTGTTGTTCATTTCTTATCATTCTTATCATATATGACATGCATTTACATCCAGTTGTTTGTTTTTATTATTTTAAAAAATAAATAAATAAAAATAAGACAACAAATTAACAGAATGCTAAAAGATAGTCAGCATTTGCATTTCTCTTAATATTACGTTTCACCTCCAATGTCTCTTAACCCTACAATCTCTAAGATAGATACTATATCATTGGTTCAATCATAACTTGCCACGTCACTTATAAAGACATCTGAGCATCGAAGAAGACAAGTTCAGCACAGTCTCAATTGATCTAGCACCGCCCCGGATGAGGTTGACCCTTACTTTTAATTGATTTGAGCATGTGCTAAGTAGACCAATTGGTTGGTCCACTTATACAATAAGATCTAATTAACAACATTAAATTTTGATCATAAAATTATTCTTATAATATCCTTGTCCCATCTTAGGGATATTGTCCAAATTCTAGGTTATAAAACTATTTATTGCTTTCATTAACGAACTGTATATGAAAAGAATTGCGATTATATATATATATATTAAAAAAGAAAGTGTAACAGTAATTACTATCATATTTATTTGATTTTCTATGTTTTTATAGAAAATATTAACCAAGCTAAATTCAAACGCCCACATCAGTGAGATGAACTGAGATATATTAACATAATTCACACATTAATTTAAATTTTTTTTTAAAGATGTAATGTTAATGCAATTAGTAAATTTTTTAGTGAAGTGTTAATTAAAAAAAAAAAAAGACCAGGGATAAAATCTTTAGTTTTCCTAGTATCGGGGTATAGTTTATCATGAATAGAAGAAAGATAACCTTATTATGTGTACATAGCCTAGCTAGTCTTAAAAAAATGAAAAATGAAAAATGAAAAATGAAAAATGAAAAATGAAAAATGAAAAATAGAAATAGAAATTATATTTAATCCTTAAAGATTGACACAATGTTTGCAAAAATGTGCATTTACATTTGTGATAGTTAGCCCTTCAAATTATTATTTAATTTATTGCAATTCGTATTTACGTACATCAAATTTTGGCGTTAAAAAATTTACATTTTTTAAAATATTAACAAACGAGCCCTCCCTTAATTGGGGATTAAATGTAAATTTTCAAATAAAAAAAATATTTTCCAAAAATATTGACCGTACAAACGCGTGTTGCCCACGCTTCTGAAGGTGGAATGTGCAGTTTATTTCACAACCTTGCTGCATAAAAATGCACAAAGTACAGGTGATAATGAAAGGTTTTGGAATAATTAAGAAGGATACCCCAATATTCGGACCAGAAAATAAAGTGTAGTTGTACGCTACCTGTCCCACATGGGATTTGATTAATTACATACGGGATTATCCTCAGCCTATACACTTTATTCGACCTTTTACTCAATTTTTTTTTTTTTTTTTTGGATAACCTTTTACTCAGATTTGTTATCTTTTTTTTTTTTTTTTTCTTTCTTATTTTTATAGGAAAAAAATATAAAATTGGTCCTTATAGTTGGCTTAAATTACAAATCAGTCCCTATAGTATAAGAAAAAATTCAGAGGTCCTTGTGATTGGTTAAAATAATAAATCACTCTCTGAAGCAAATTTTCGTCAATTATTTTAACAGAAACCATTAGTTATTTTGACCAACCAACAGTTATTTGATTGTATATACAAATTTCTGACGTAGTAAATTAACGGTTTCTGTTAAAATGATTGACGAAAATTTGTTTCAAGGAGTGATTTGTTATTTTGGCCAACCACAGGGATTTTCAAATTTTTTCTTATACCACAGGGAGTAATTTGTAATTTAGGCCAATCACATAGATCAATTTTACATTTTTCCCTTCTTTTTATTGTGTCGTTTGTCGGTATGTGTGACTCGTTTGATGAGATTTTTTTCCCGCGTGCAACTTTTATCCTAATTGTGTTTATCCGTAAACAAATCTTATTTTAGCTGGAGCTCTAACTAACAACATATTAGGTTTTGATTGTTTGAAGCCCAAAGATATTTGGCAAAGCTTTTTGCCATTCATTTTTTTTTTTCCTGAAAGAATTTATTAATATGGTGTAAAGATGAAATGAATTTTGAATTTTTTGAGGTAAAAATAAAAAAAGTTGTATGTTAATGGGAAAAAAGGAATTTGACTTTTTCTTTTAAGAAATTGAAAAAAGATTGGAGAAAGTGTTGCCAAACATATCCATTAAATAATCCCGGGTAGGTGTGACATTTGGTTTTCGTGGGTTGCTTCGGTTGATGGGTTTGATGGGTTTCTTTGTCACTTCCTCACGATTCAGACAGGAGAATATATATATATATGTTGTTTTTTTTAGAGAAAGAGGAAGCTTTGTGAGATGTTGAGGTTGGGTCAGATGGGTGGGAATTGTGGGGAAAATTTTGGGGAAGTTTAGGTTGAATTGGAAAGAAAATTTCTTTCTTTTCTTTTCTGGGTCAAAATTGGAAAAAGTAATTTTTGAGTAAATTGGAGATGGAGTGCAGGAAAAGGTGGTGTGTGTTGGAATACGTGACTTTTGTGGCTCTTTTGTTCCTGTTGAGCCTTTCTATGATTTTGAAGAGAGGGAATCCAACTTCATTCTGGTCACCATTTTGTCCTTTTTCTTTTATTTTTTATTTTAGGGTTACTTGATGGAATCATGTTTGTAACAACTCATGACAAAGGTTCCAATTTGGGGATAAGGTTCATTCTGGGTTCCAGATAGGGGGAGGGGAACACAATTTTGGGTGCTTGGTCTGTTATTTGCGTTATTCTATGCTCATTTTGTACAAATTGCAATCACATTAAAACAGAGGAACGTATTGTTAAGCAAATTGTATGGTAAGTCGATCAGAACTAAGATAATGAGCAGAGGAAAATTTGGTTTGAGTAGGGAAAATGTGGATATATATTTGTCACAATTAATGGAATCTGCATGCAACTCTTCTTAATTGTATGGCTTAGAAATGGCAGTTTTGATTTCTTTGTTTGTCTTAGGAGCTGTTTTTCTCTAGTAGTTGGTTCTGGTAGCTGGTGTTTTTTCTACTGCTAATGTAGCTAGTTTCTGCAGAATTTTTAGTTTGGGTAGTTTGTGGAGTTGCTGTTTTAGCAACCGTGTTCCAGTTTTTACTGGAGAGTTGATTGTAATGTTTTTTTTTTTGTTATAAAAGTCTTGCTTATTCACCAAAAACAAGTACCAACTTCAAGTGTAACAAAGCACGATTAGTTTCCACAATAATCTTTTGAAGTAAGCCAATTAGTTGGGCCATTGAGTTTTGATTCAAATGAAATAGCACTTCCTTATACCCAGTAAGAATATATAGGATAGAAAGTGAGACCATGATTTCAAAATTCATCAAGTATGGTTTTACTTATAAATCCAAAAACAAAAGGCTATTGGGATTAATAAAAAAAAAAAAAAAAAGGGAGTATAGGATTTAGAAAGCTGCATTTCAAACCTTTCAAGAGGGATTAGTTTCACAAGCCATAAGAAAATGGAGCACACCAACTTTGGTTAGGATAGTTCGTAACACGAACTTATTCCTTCCATTGCAATGTTTAATAAACTGCGCTTGTGGTGTTTTGGAGTCTTGATTGATTGTTTGTTTATTTATTTATTCTACGTGGACTATGATTAATCGGACTAATGATTTCTTTAGTGTCTTTGAGCATGCTTACATATAGGAATATTCTCCAAAATGATGATTTGATCGAATAGACAATGACATATTATCGGAACTTCAATTTTCTCACTTTTTAATAGCTCTTTCATCATTTTAACATTAATTTCTATGAATTTACGTGCCTTTATAGAACACCCATGGATAATTTGCTTCTTGATACATCATAAATAAGAGTTAGTTATTGTCACAGCTTTGCCTCCGTCCCCGCAGAGGCTCCTATGGAGACTCCCTAAAATTGTGAACACTACTCACAACCGAACTAGAGACCTAAAGCGAATAATATGAGTAGTGTTCGCAATTCCAAAGAGTCTCCAGAGGAGCCTTTGCGGGGGCGGAGGCGGAGCTGTGACAGTTATACTACACAACATCCCTTAAGGTGGATATAATTCACCTTGATACTCATAACTAATATTTCATTTGCTTGTAGCTTACTCTACGAGTGAATGATCTAGTTCTTATAACATGTTAGATATCTCAGAGGCTTCTTGTTGCTTGAAAAAGTTCATTTTGTCCCACTTTTAGATATTATTACTTGCATGTTTCATTGTAGGAGTGGGGCTTTTGACTCATGATTTGTTTTTGTTTTTATTTTTTTTGTTTTTTTCATTGGAAGAATTACGGTCAAGGCCAGAGTCGTGTTTCCCAAGTACTGCATCCACTAGTTCAACTGCTTATCTTAGTAGGTCCTCACTTGCTGCATTGTTGATAACGTTTGTTGCAAATGTATATTATTCTTGTTATTTGCAAATGTATGGACAAATTTGGGAGTTTTAAATTAGTACATTATCTTAATGAAGAGTACGTTGTATAGAAATATCTGTGCATTGATACTAATAATAATTGTGTTTG
Source organism: Betula pendula (assembly GCA_900184695.1). Lineage (NCBI taxonomy): Eukaryota > Viridiplantae > Streptophyta > Magnoliopsida > Fagales > Betulaceae > Betula > Betula pendula. The sequence continues at coordinate 105,987 of FXXK01000503.1, read as the reverse complement.
CTAAAACTTTATGCTCTTTTAAGCATTTATATCAAGGGAAAACAAGTTTTGGCATGTAATATTTATATCTAAAATTCTGATGTTAAGGGTATCTTTCACAAAATACTTAGTAATCTTGTCTATATTAAGAGTGTAAATTTGATGAGTAATGATATTTAGTAAATGTTGTCTAATACATTAGCATGATATTTTTTAGCACTTGCGGAAGTGTTTTTTTCTTTTTCATATGTGGTTCTTTTAGCTGAAGTAACTAGTGAATTTATTTTGATTATATATATATATATATATAAAGTATGGGTAAATTAGTATATTTAATCATGAAAAAAATGACTTAATCATGAAAAAAATGGATTATTCATGAAACTACGGGTAAATTAATATATTTAGATGTAATCCTAGTTTTGCTTGAGTTATAATTAGATGTCTGCATATCTAATCCCCTCCCCCACTTTGAAATGTATTTTCGATATAGTCATGCTATGAACAAGAGTTGGATGAGAAAGTGGAGAGGATCGATCTAGTGAGATTTGCAGTTAGTAACTCTATAAATAAAGGCCAAATTGTGTGCCCATGTAAGAAGTATTGCTTGCGCAATTACAGGAACAAGGCGCCAATACCTGATGAACAAACAACGATGTGTGCCATGCTGCATGACGTTTTTGGCATGCACAATGTTTGCGTAGATGAAGGTTTGTCTGAATGGGATTGGAAGCCAAAGTTTTAGAAGAAGATCAATAAGCAGTTGATGATGAGTGTGCTAAAAAATTCTTTGATTTGCTTAAGGATGTAGAGAAGCCACTACACGAGAGTACAAGACATAGCAAATTGGAGGCTATTGTACATCTATATAATTTGAATGTATGGATGGATGGAGATACTCGCATTTCTCATCCTTGCTTGAGTTCATCAATCAGTTACTAGGAACATACCGCTTATTTTTGCCAAACAATACATATGAGGCCAAAAAGTTTATGAAGGACTGGGTCTTGGATATGAGAAAATACCAGCTTGTCGCAATGATTGTATGCTATTTTGGAAGGAGAACAAGAATTTAGATATTTGCACTTTTTGCGAAAAATCCAAGTGGAAGGACGAAGTTATTGATGAAGATGGGTCAACCTTGTGGCGACCCAATTTCATCACACTTTTTTTTTTTAAAAAAAATGAAACCAAATAGTTACAGAGGCTTATGTAAAGCCCACATTATCAACTCATAATCTAAGTATATCACATTAAAGTTAATAACATACATGCAGCGGAATGAATAATATAACATGTGAGAGAAACATAACTTGAAGCTGACATAAACTATATACAACAATTTTACAACACACATACTAAATATCAAAAGAAGGCTATCAAAAATGCCACATATGGCATAGTCAAAGTACATCAATCTGTTTATATATACAACAACTTGATGTACATAAAAAACTAGACTACTGTAAGAGTCTATACAAAATATCCAATGTGCGTACATCGTCTTCAGTCATGATATCCCAAGTAAGCAGCCACTAGATCTTCATTAAGATCTGCAGTACTTGCAACAAAAGCATCATCTATGCAATCATACAGATAATTCATGATTATATAGGGGAAGGAAGGAAGAAACGGTGAGTCAATAGTTCATAGGGAATGAAGACTTCCCTGAGGGTTTTCGCATTGAGCCAAACTTTTATTTATAAAATTGTTTACAATAATAGTTACTCAACTTTATAAAAATTTTATTTCATTATTCAAACTTGGTATACCTGATGAAGTAAACAATACATTCATAAAGCATTTTGAATAATTATTTATAGTTGTGAATATATGCATATGCTCCAAAATACGTTTCGATACATATACATATAAACCTATCTAATGCATAACTTGTACATAATAAAAATCCATAAAACATCATATGCAATCTAGTTGTAAACATATACATAAGTTCTTTTCCATTGAGAATCTTATGCATACCAATACATCTAGCATGAAATACCTCTTAAACCAATACACATAAATCATCAATAACAATGCAATGCATGCTTTAATCTTTCACTTTCATCTTTACTTACGTAATGTGTACAACATGCTTAACAGACTCAGCTCGAGCAAGCTGCACACACCAGCCTCAAGGACAACTCCTTAGCTTCGTACATAACGGGCCTAGCCCTAGCACTTGTGCGTAACGGGCCCAACCCTAACACCTTTCATAACTTTCATCATAATGAGTTAAGCCCTCTTCTTTAACATTCATTCTTATGGACCCAACCCTCTTCTTTATCTCTTTATTCTTAGCTCATGTTCATGCTCACACATCAATGCATATGCTCATGTCTATGCACTTTCAAATCTCAACATAACATCATTTATGACAATCATGTCATAACAATTAAAATTAAATCATTTCTCACTTATCATAAACCAACATCTCAAAACATCAAAGTAATCACTAATTATAGTATCTCTTTCATATTTCAACACTTTCAAAATCACAACAACAATATCAATCATATCTTATCAAATACTTCATAAACATTGAAAATATCAAGTAATAATAAATCATTCTCAAACAACATATGATTGGCTCGATCTTATCATAGATTTAAACATTCTTTAAAAACATTAAAATTCTATTCTTTCTCAACTTGTTTAACATTTATAAAATATCTAAAATCATTTATAAAATCATTCGAAAATATAAAACGTATTTCGTCCTCAATGAGTAAAGATTACTCACCTCAATCCTTGATGCTATATATGGACACCAATTCAACCACTTAGCCACAAGAAGCTACAATATCATATTGCATGCAATCTTAGACGTAACACATAGCTCAAAACATAACCTTACATACTTTCAAGTGCTTATAATCTCATAAGCATAAAACCAAGTGAGACCCATAACATGCATGGAACTCACAACACATTTTAAGAGCTAACAAAGCCAATCCATAGTAGCTCACTATGGATACATGCCAAAACTACACTAAACGTAGCTAAACTTAAACACTTACTGCAAGGTATGAAGACCCAATCGAAGGAACTTCGATCCACGCTTGAACTCCACAAATGTGACAAATCCCTAGACAAATAATCAAGATTAAGTAACAAACAAGTGATGTATAGCTCAATCTTGAGAATGTGGACATGAGTTTGAGAATTTACCTTAAACGATCGGTGAAAACGACGATCTAACACCAAGGAACGCGTTGCCGGTGTTAGAAATGCAACCTAAGCCTTAAAATATTGCTCTCTTAAGGTTTAAGGAAAACCTTAGGAGAGAGGAGAGTGGAGAGAGCTCCAGGTCGTTCCAAGTCAGAAAATGTGAGAAATGAGCTGGAAAAACACACTTCCAACTTATATACTCGGCATATTGTTCATCTCTGTCCAGATCACGCTGCAAACGGGTTGCAGACGAGGCACACTGAATGAATCAGAACGTGCTTTGTCTGGATGCAGTTGTGGACGACCTGCAGACGGTTGCTACTGATTGAACTGTAGTATACACCGTTCGGACCACAGCAGATAAAGCTGCAGACGACCAGCACTTGGTAACAGCTGTCCGGACCACAACACCACCGTCCGAACACCAAATGTGAAAATCATTTTTTAATGTTTTCTTGATGCGTTTTTGAAGTGTTTATACTTTTAATTACTTTTTTACCCTTGCCTTTTTAAGGTATTTATAAATCATTAATTTTAGTTCTTGGGCATAACAAACCCGAAGAACAGTGGAGTGTTCGTAAGGGTGGGCAAATTAACAATTAACTGCCTACCGACCGCTTGTTGACCGCCATCATAAGAGATCTACAATGAGAAAACCTTTCGCCAGTAGCCATGCTTGAATCCATCCGGATACTCTTGTCCATTGCTACTTATTTCATTATGACTTTAGGCAAATGGATATCAAGATAGCCTTCTTAAATGGGCAACTTGACAAGGGCATCTATACGATGCAGCCAGACAAATTTATAGCTAAAGGACCAAAGGGGTATGGTAGGTGAATTACAAAGGTCCATTTATCGATTTAAGCAAGTATCCCAGTCATGGAACATCAGGTCCAATGAACCATGTGTGTACAAGAAGTGTCAAAGGTAAGATAGTAATGGTTTTGGCGTTATGGGTTAATGACATCTTACTCATTAGAACAATGTGGGAGATTATCAACAGTAAGGATTTGGTTGACTTATCAGTATGATATAAAATGACTTGGAAAAAGCAAGCTACATCCTAGTGATCAAACTCTTGCAAGATCAAGTATGATAGGCTTATCCCAAACTACAAACATAGATAAGGTTATAGCAAGATAGCATACTAGATTCCAAGAAAGGGTTGCTACCCTTTAGGTATGGAATCACTCTTACTAAGGAGGAGTGTCCTAGACACTTCAAGGGAAAGACTATATAAGGTTTGTTCCTTATGCTTCGGCTATGGGAAGCCTCATATATGCTATACTATGCATTAGACCTAACATATGTTTTGCAGTTAGCATGGTCAATAGATATCAGCTGCTGATTAACAAGATTCTGAGTATCAGTTAAATCATGATTTCTAAAGTATACCTTAGTGTATATCTTGAAAGAGCTGTTAGTGGGAGCAAAGTTAAGCAGTCATGAATTGCTAAAATCCACTAAGGAGATTGAATAAGTTGCGGGCTAATAAGGTGGCAAAGGGTTTAGTGTGGCTCAGATAGTTCTTAATGGGACTTGGTGTCAAAGGATAGAGTAGTTTTTCCTATCATGTTGTTTTACAACAACAAAGGAGAACAATTGCATTATCCAAGGAACCAATGGACCATGGGAAAGGGGAACCACATCAAGCAAATGTATCATCTCATAAAGAGAGATAGCATCTAGAGAAGATGTAGTTGTGGCTAAGGTTTTGGCAAATCCGTTCACTTAGGCTTTGCAAGTGGAGATTTTCTAAATCTTAGGGAATGGGAGTCAAATATGTGCCTTAATTGGAATTAAGGGCAAGTGAGAGATTGTTGGGGATTATGCCCTAAATCCCAAGTGACTTACATATTGACATTAAGAGTTTGATATTTGTTTTATTATGAATGATTATTATTATTCATTGATTAAATAAATGAGCATATGATATATAATCTTTTGTATGATCTCTTATGATTGTCCCCATACAAAAGGTTCAGAGAATACATTGAATATGGTCTATGGGTGTGAGTAAGGTTTTTGTCACACAAGGTCTAAGACCATAACCCTTGTATTCTGAAATTCATTTGTTCGCCGTTATAATCGAATTGGACATTCCATTAGTATGACTGTTACGCATCAATTGTGTGATTTACCTTAATCAGACGAAGTGTATACTTCTGGTTGATGTGTAGGTGTATAGGATGGTATACATTGAATGGACCGGGAGTTGTCTTTCCAGAAAAATACTGTCCCTACGAAAAGATAATAACTCTCAGACTACTTATACTCGTGATTCTAAATCTTGAGAGAAAAATGAACTCAGATGTCAAGTGTCTTTACTTTGATACATTGTAGATTGAGGCCTTATCTGTTTGAGGTCAACATTGTCTTTATGTTGGGTGATCACATGTAGCATCGTGAAAAGAGTTTTACTTAATTGAGAATCCAAATCCTTTTTAAGTGGAAAAGGACAAGAAATCTCCTCTTGAAAAATATTTTATACGAGGATTATTCTCAGTCTTTGACCAGAGCATTTTGGATGGAGAATTCTAAAATAGTTTACATAGTGAATGGAGTATTCACAGCAAAGAGAATAATAAGGATAAGAATCTAGTGCTCAAGGAATAAGAGGTAGAGAATATAGTGTGATAGCATCACAGTCCTAATTCGCCTATTGAGAATTTCGTGGAGGAATCATACTCATCCATAAGTTAGTCAAAGGGAACTTTGTTTATTTAATCAATAATATTTTTTGGAGTTCAGTTACAATTATGTAGTGGTATTAATTGTAATTAAATAATGACTTGGGGTAGTCAGAGACTATTTAAGTTGAAAATATTATTCCCTTCAGGTCTCTCATCAAGTTATTGTAAATTAACCAAAGACATGCTTTTATTTATTTATTAAGTGGGTTGTTTTAATTTAGGCTTAATTATTTGGCAAGCTATTTTAAATTAATTAAGATATGGGTTTATAAGCAGGTTGTTTTAATTTATTAAAATATAAGTTAAAGGAAAAACTGTATAGAGTTACAAGAGAGACTGGGCCTTGGGATAAAACCCAAATTCAAGTGTTAAGGAATAGACGCATGGGCTAGGGAGCTTAACCCTAGCCCAATGCGTCAACTATGCTATGTGTGATGGCTAGGGTTTTTTCTATGCTATGTGGAATGCAATCCCATATTTTTTATTTCAGTTTCTATTCTTTGCTACCTCAATATAAATAGATGTGTCTGTAGCTCTAGCAAATCAATCAAACACTCCAATAATAATTCTTTAGCCTTTGCTAAGAATTAAAGTTCTATTGAGTTAATTCTCAAAGGAACAAAGTTTAAGATTTGAAGAGGTAGAAAGAGTCCACACTCTAGTTATTTATAGTCATTGGTGAGAAGATCTATTGGTGTTCTTGGCGTTCTTGATGTTCTTGGAGTAGCATGGATTCGTTGCTCAAAAGTCAAGGTGTGGCCCTAGTTTGCAAGTAATTTTATGTTCTTGCTAGTTTAATTTTAAATAGCATTGTTCTTCGCATGTTCTTCTTAGAGTTGATCTTGGTTAGGGAATAGATTATTTTCCGCTGCACAATATCTCTGATTTGCATGTTTATTCCCAATAATTGGTATCAGAGCCAACTTTATAGAAAGCATGTTGAAGAAAGAAGTTTTAGAAAACTGTTTTTTTGTTTTTCTATGTAATACCCAAGGATTTGATGCCCTTAGTTTAAATTGAGAAGTGATTAATTTAAATTAGGCTCAAAGTGAAATAAGAATGGTTGGAAGCTTTAAAGAGTTATATATATATGGATGAGTAGGTATCATATATATAAATAGGTCTATTGATGCTGTTCGGTACAACATGTGTAAAAAGAAAAAGAAAAGAAAGTTAGAGTGCTGGAACTTTTCATGTATAGCCGAGTTGTCCAGCTGCAAGTCGTTGGGTAAGAAAACAAAAAAAAAAAAAAAAAAAGATGAACTAGGACAGCACGTCCACGTAAAGAAAAGGAAAAGAAAAGAAATCTGATTGCTGGAAGCTTTATGACGTGACCAGCTAGATTTCTTTATGCATGTAAGTGTAAAAGTAGTAAGAATAAATGTAAGAAGAAGCCGATAACGTGTAAGCCTACGAATTATCCCACCCCTAAGTGCTGTCTAGATTTTAGGAAGAGATGTACGTGGATTGCATGGGGAGTGTGTGTGCTGTAACTTGGGTGGAAGAACTGAAATGCGTGTAAGCCTTAGAATCACTCCACCATTTCAGCCTATGTGCTGTCCAAAATCTAAAGAAGTGGAGTATGTGCTGTAAATTTTAGTGGAGCAGCTGAATGCATGTAAATGTAGTGAGTAACGTGTAAAGCATGTATTAACATGCAGTAACTAACGTGTAATTTCCAGAAACTACCAGCCTTTTATATACATGAAGCAATCCATGCAGTGACTGTTTGGCTCACAAAAAAAGTATTACTCTCAGCCCTTGTGTACGTGCAGCCTTGATAGTTATAGGAGGAGAATAGCTCAAAGCTTTGGAGCTTTATTTGGGAGTGCTAGATAATCCCTCTATCCCTAGCTTATGTCAATACTAGTTATTAGAATTTAATTTTTGTCATTCCTACCGTTCGTTTGAGGTAATTTCTCAAACCCATGAGAATCCTTCATGGTTAAGCTTTGTTTTATGCATGCAATGCTTAATCTTGGTATATTTGTTTTAGGACTTGTTATTATTGTGGAGTTTGAGTGTTGGATCGAAGTTTCTTAAGCTAGGACTTCGTATCTTTGAGGTAAGTTATATAGTTAGCTAAGTTAATTGGGTTTTACTTGGAGTGTTTCATGTTAATCCTAGATATGCGCTATGGGTTAGCCTTGGTAGCATTCAGATTGTGTTTTGAGTTCCATGCATATTATGGGTCTCAATTGGGTTATGTGCTTATGAGGTTATAAGCACTTGTTAGTATTTAGAAATGTATTGTGAACTATGAGTTATGTCTTATGATCACATGCAATGATGTATTGCAGATTTATGTAATTAGGGTTTGTCATTGATGTCAATTTTCAAGCATCGAGCGGAACATTGTGAGTATAATTACTCACTGAAAAAAGATACTATTTTTATGCTTTCAAAGATGATATTGAGTTCGAGCTAATAATATGTTACATTAATGTTTATATGATGATATCTTGATACTTTGAATTATGTTACAAAGTGTTTGATGAAACATGATTTATGAAAGGATGTTAAATGAAGCATGATCATGAAAGAAAGAAAATGAGATGTTTTATATAGCATGAGCATGAGTATGGATATTTGTGAAAATAAATGCATAAGAGATTAAATGAGTGGGACAAGTCCTCAGCATCAGTTTGAGACAATTCTCGGAGGGCAAGTCCTCGGTGCTGAAAAGATGTAAATGTATGAATGGAGGGCAAGCCCTCGAAATCCCCAGCATCAGTTCGAGACAATTCTCGAAGGGCAAGCCCTCGGTTCTGGAAGGATGTAAATGTATGAATGGAGGACAAGTCCTCAAAAGTTATGTATATAATGCGATGGATCCATAAGAAAGCCGTTGGGACAAGTCCTAGATTGATGAGAATGAATGAATGAGATGATGAATGTCAAAGCATGCATTGCACGGTTATGTTTAATGATATGTATATGTATTATGTTTTATGAGATTTCATGCTAGATGTATTAGTATGCATAAGATTCTCAATGGAAAAGAACTTATGTATACGTCTACAACTAGTTTGCATATGATGATTTCATGAGTATGTCTTGGTTATACAATATGTATGTAGAACATGACAAAGTTGAACAGAATACATGTGTATTTGTATAGCTAATACATATGTGTAAAAGTTATGTATAGATGCATTTGTATGCATGTGCGACCGATCAACTTAGAATACATGTATATATTCACAGGTATGTATTACATTTCAAATAATTTCATAACCACGGTGTTTACTTTATCAGTTTCGTCATGTTTTTAATGTAAGATGTTTTGTAGCTATTATTGTAAACTAAGTAGAAAGAAAAAGATTGGCTCATTGTGTAAACTTAGTGATTTCTTATACTGTTGAGACCGTGGACTCATATATCCACTTAGGCGAATGTGGTTAACTCCATGATCGCCTCAGATGATGTTGTTGATGTAGGTACTGTGGATCTAGATGATGATCCAGTGGTTGCGTATTTGGAATACTGTGACTGAGGGCGATGTACGCTTATTGGTATTCTGTTTAAACTCATGTATAGTCTAGTTTTGTTGTACATCAATATGATGTATATATAAACAAGTTGATGTAATTTGGCTAAGCCGTATGTGGCTCTTTTTGATAGCCATTCTTTTGATGTAAAAATTATTGTATATAATTATGTTAATTCCTTATGTTATGTTATTCTTACAGTGTTATTTTATTAGTCTATGTCATATGCTCATATTATGAGATAATGATGGATGGTACGCTTGTACGCCACTGTGATGATGCGGTTTCATTTTTTTTTTAAAAAAAAATGTGTTATGAAATCGGGTCACCACATTCTATTGCTTAAATTCAAAATTATTTCGGGCATCTCCAGAAACTGAAATTTTGGTTTAAGACCTAGATCATGTTCTTGAACATGTTAGGATCTTAATTGAAAAATTTCAAATTGTTTGGAGATCATTTGCTATTTAAATTGAATTTTGCATTCGAAGTAGTGTTGTTGGTTTTACAGTAGGACCTGAAAGAATTATGATTTTAATAAATCTTTTTCAGTAAGTGCGAAAAATATTTGGGTAAGATAGGTTGCGAGGAAAAATCGTGGTAGGGATTGTTTTCTGTAAGAAAAAAAAACCAAATGTGCATGATAATTCCAGCAACACTATTTCGCATGGTAAATCATAATTAAAAAACCAAACGTGTTCCTATTGATTTGAAACATTTCAGATCAGGTTCTTACATGTATTCAAACATGTTTGAGGTGATGGAACGATTAATCAATTTCATTGGAGCCGTTAGAATAAAATTCCAAGACAAACAACCTAGTATGGCCGAATATTACATGCAGAAAATCAAAACATGTATCTTGAAGTATGACTTTGATACCAATTGTTGGGGATCATGCAAGAAATCATAAGAAAATATTGTATAGCGGAATATAAAAATTTCTATGATTTAGGATCATGAACTTCAAGAATAAATATTCTTTGAACAATTCTAAAATCAAACTAAAACAAAGTAATGATTATACTCACATAGTTCTTCAGCCTCCTCAAAGAGGCTAGGTGATTTTGGTTTTTTTTTCTTCTTATGATTTCTTCATCTTCTTCATAGTTGATCTTTGAAGGTGATGATGCTTTGTCAAGAACACCAAGCTTCTAAAACTCTAAGATCTTCAAAGGACTTTGATCCTTTGAAAAACTTTTGTAGAACTTCACGGATCGGTGGAAGAACAATGTGAACTTTGAAGAATACGAAGAACACTTGTTCTTGAGGAATTTGGATCTTTTTCTTGATGGCTGAATATGATAGTGAGTGTGGTCTCACAGTCTGAAGCAATAGAAAAGAATTTATAATTAATTTACTCATTAATCTAAATAACTAAGAATATAATGTTCAATTGTGTAGTCACAAGAATTTGTGATATGAGGAGTGAGTAATACTGCTTCACTGAGTCTCTATTTATAATTGCAGGTCTGCTTGGAGAGAAGGCAAAAGGAAGATTCCAGAACCCTAGAAAAAACCTTGGGGATATTCGGCTACAAGGGGAATTACTCCCGTCGGCCATGGGGAGCAATAATGCTCCCCATGTGTGCAGCAAGGGGGTTAAAACCCTAGCCCACTTGTTTCCCATTTTTACCTGCATGGGCTTGGATTGACCCTCTGCAGCCCACTGCTCCTTTCTCTCTGGAGTGTGCTCTAGGAATTAAATTCCTTGGCCTACAACTGTCTAAACCAAATATACTTAAGATTATTTCTTAAGCCCATATCTATTAAAATAAGACAAGACCAAATTAATATTAATATTAATTTATGGCTCATGTCTAATTTAAATATAACATACGCAATGAAATAAATAATGACTCATTAAAAACTAGTCAATTTACAACAGCTCAAGAGGGGACCCGAAAAAAAAATAGAATTAGCTCTATCAATCCCGTGATATCTTGTTATCAAATAAATCATCACTCTGACTAATAATCACAATTAATTCCACTAAATAATTGTGACTGCACTCTAATTCATATTTTGCTTAAACAATTAATCCTTCACGACATACTTTAAATTACTATATTACCCCTCCATGGATCATATTTCATAGTTGAACCAAAGATGAATCACTTTGTTCACTATATCTTTATTCCTTGAGTACTCAAATCCAAACCTTATGAATCATCCTAATGTACCTTGCGAGTTTCACCTCATCCTTGTACACAATTTCAGTTAAATACCACTGAAAACACTTAGGCTTAAGATTCAGGATGACCAATCTTATTGATCTTAAAACAAGAGGAATATCATTATCACTTTATTTTCTTACAAAGGAGTTGGATTCCTTCTTGAAGAGTGATCTTCCACAATGCTACAAAATGATTGCTCAATGTATTAAGAATGTATGACCATTGATTTGATCTCATTGAAATACATCAAAGCAATCCTCACTTGACATCTGGTTCACAATCTTCTCAAGATTTAGAGTAATATATAATCAAGTGTCTTATATGCACATCATTCTCTATAACAGTTATTGATAGAGTAATAATGGCCCTTATGGTCTTATTCAGTGTATTGCCTCATATAAATCTGCTTTGCTATAACACCAACTATGTCAACTTGAAGCTGCACTGCTTCACTGGATTAAGACAGATTATCAAGGTTGACATGTTATAGTCTAGGTGAAATTCCAGGTTCCACTTATGACTACGAACAAAACTTTAATAAGTTACAAGGAAAACTTTCGATTATGGTCTTATGTGTGATAAAGATCCATTACTCAGACCATAATCAAATACAATGCAACTTAGGGAATGTCTATATGCATACTACACATTATGCAATTTAAGACATCTATAAAACATGTCTATTGTTCATTTATCAGATAAGGGAATTTAACAAAATTCATTACAATGCTTAATATGTTATGATTAATTGGAGTTTTGGACACCAGTTCTAATAGATCTCACTCATATAGATATTATCTAACCAATTATATTAAATCGTGAAATAAGCTATTAAAATTAACGGTCAAGATCACATGCTGCACTGATTCTAGCTACAACGCGCATAGTAGAAAAAATTCAAAACGTTTTGTTTCTCGATTTTGAATGGAACGGGGACCGATGTGTTGAAACCAAAATAAATAAAGCATTGTTTTGTAGCATTCTCAGCCGTGCGATCATATTATCTTCAATTGTTGCTAGGGCTGTAAATGAGCCCGTCTATTCGCGAGCACGCGCGATACCTGCTCTGTTAAACTCGACCCGAGCTCGAGCTCGGTATAATACAAACCCGTTCGTTACTGTAAAAGCCCGCTCGATTAGTTAGTGATACATACCCGTTTCGCCCGACTAAGCTCGATAGGGGCTCGCGAGCCTGGCTCATTAAGGCTCAAATAGACCGGCTCATTTAAGGCTCACGAGCTTGACTCGTTTAAGGCTCGAATAAACCAGCTTATTATTATCATTATCATATGATTTAAGTTATCTAACATTGTACTTATCACTTATGTCATGTAATTATATAAACACTAGATCAAATGATAATAGGAATATGATAAAAATTTGTTAGGTTTAGTCATTATAATTTATATCATTAATTCATTATCATTATATACTTGTCATTGTCATTATCATTATCATATGATCTAAGTTATCAAACATTGTACTTATGCCATATAATTATATAAATACTAGATCAAATAATAATAGAAATAAGATAAAACTTTGTTAGTTTAATCATTATAATTTATATCATTGATTCATTATCATTATATACTTAGCAATGCTATTAATATAGTCTGAAATTAAATAATTAGTATTATAATGAACAATGTATATTATTAATATATACTAAACTAATACCATTAAGTAAATAAATCAATTAATTAAAATAGGTTATAAGTAGGTTATAACTTGATAAATGAGTCGAGCTGCCTATTTAAGGCTCGAAAAGCCTTAAATGAGCCGAGCTGCTCATTTAAGGCTCGATAAGTCTTAAATAAGCATAGCTGGCCCATTTAAGGCTCGAAAAGCTTTTATATCAAGTTCGGACTTGACTCGTTAAAGCCTTTTAATCGAGCTCGAAAACTCGCGAGCTTGAGCTCAGGTATTGTCTAACGAGCCGAGCTTGAGCTAGGGTTTCTAAGCTCGGTTCGAGCTTGAGCTCGGCTCGTTTAAATATTTTCTTAAACGAGCCGAGCTGAAAATTTTAAAGTTCGACTTGCTCGACTCGATTATAGCCTTAATTGTAGCCGTTCATTTTTAGTTGTAGGTTACAGCTGTAACGTGCGGTTTACATAGGAATTTATCTGGTGTTTCTCACACACGGTTATTCATTAGATTGAACGACTATAATTGAATAATCAAATAATGATTTTAATCTACACTTGGAATTGTTGGGTCTAGTGACGTGGACAAAATCTCACAAAAGACGCGTGTGTAAGGGATTTATTTTCTCAAAACTTATTGGTTTGCCATATTTCACTTCAAACTGACTGTCTTCTTCCCTTCTACACACCTTCCATCATCATCAAGCTCACCTCTTCTTCTTCCTTCAATAAAAATAAAAAAATAAAAAATCCTCCTTCTTTCTTTCAATTTCTCCTGCACTTCAAGAAATCTTACACAAAAAAACACCATGTTTTGTAATGCCCCAAAGATTTATCAAGTTTTAGTGTTTATTTTTGAGCTTTAGACGCCATAGAACATTTGAAGGATTCTATGGAATGTTTAGTGTGCTCATGGAACGTTCGATGGTAAAGATCAAACGTTCGATACATGTCTTGATGCACTGATTCACGTGAAAACTTTCAATTGATGTGCATGTCAAACAGTATCAAACGTTCGATGCTTTTATATAACGTTCGATGTGCTTTTATCAAACGTTCGATGCTTTTATCAAATGTTTAGTTGAAAGCTTAGGACCGTTGGATAATAATACATCAAACGTTTAATGTCATACATAGAATGTTTGATGAACCTAAAAATTCAGCAGTCCTTAACCAGATGTTCCAACTCTATAAATACAGCCCCTACCCCTCTTTGCACTGTTCACTTGAGTTTGGAAGATCAGAAGTTTGTGAGTGTGTGAAGGAGAGTGTTTGGAGGAAGGGAAAGGGTTTTGGCTTGAAGAAGTACCTATCCTTACTTAGTTCGTTTCTTTGCTTTTATTTGCTTATTGTTATTTTGTTTAGTTGTTGTTATGTCTTAGTTTCTGAATTGTTTAGCTTAAGATTGATAATTTGGAGTTTTAGTTGATTTTTTGTATGTTTAGGTTGTTTTGAGGTGGTTTAAGGAGTTTGATATCTCAAACCCCATTTTTGGAATATGAGACCCCTTATTTTCTCTAGTTAAACCTTTAGGAGACCTTAGGAGGAGTTAGAAACTATAAAGGATTACGATGTAGAACTGTTGTACAAATATCCACCTAAATAAATAGGCGAATAAATGCACGTTTTACTCGCAAGTGCACAAGATCAAAACGATAGTATAGACGGCAAATACGAGATCATTCCCACGAGGATTGGTAAAACATGTTTAAAAAGAAATTCTTAAAAAAATATTATGAATGAGATGAGATAAAAGATAGAATTGAAATAATAAGATAAAAGGGTAGGGTATCGATATCCACACTAATCATACTCAATTAAGAACACAATAAGCACATTGCTACAACCATATCAAGATACTCAATGTTTGCCAACCTAAGGGCATGACATCTATTTCTTAGGCTATTGATCTCCCTAAGCAACAAATTAGGCATGACATCTACTCTAATTCTTTTCTTTCTCAAAGGATTTAGCATGTCATCTACTAAGTTATTCTTCAAGAAAGCATAAAACTATAGAGATCGACAAACATATGAAGCCTATAGCATGGCATCTACTTCGGTTTTCCAAGTTGATTAATCCAAGAACCTGTGATGGGGTTCTTTTGTTACTCTATTAGGCCCAAGACTCGGCCATCCAAATTGACCTAAATAATATATCCATACCACAAGCATATGATGATCAAATACATACATGTGAAGAATTCAAGAAAACCGAAAATAATCAAGTTAAGCATCAAAATATGAATTGTAGCAACACAAATTGAAACCTTAAAGAGACATGATTAGGGCTTCAATCGAACCCTAACTAAAGTATTAGCTACACATAATTCGGATGAAATTCATTCTCATAAGAAAATACTAAAGAAAAACTGAAAATAAAGAGAAACTAAGAAAAACCCTTCTTTGAAGCCTTTGATTCTTCTCCTCAAGCTTGTCTAATTGTTTTGGAGGACTTAGGGGAGTATTTATAGAGTTTAGGAACAACCCTAATTTATTTCGCGCACCCTAGGAAGTCCAAGATCAAGTTGGGGTTGGATTACCATATTTCCATATCAGTTTTGCTGACTTCAAAGTTTTCCAGCGCACGATGGCGATCGAGCGCCAGAAAATGGGGATCGATCGCAGCTGGCGCTCAATCGCTAGAGAATGGGGATTGATTGCAGCTGGCGCTCGATCTCCATTTTGAGCACTTAAGCGCACGTGAAATGTAAAAACTTTGGCTTAATGATTTGTTCCTCTCTGAGTTCTCTTTTCAACGCACTTGACCTTGCCTTAATCCAAGTTTTGAGCTAAAATTTATGGCTAAAATAGTGCACAAAGATCAAATGCTCAGCAGCTTTGCGCAATTCATGTGTTTTAAGTCCGAGTTGATGGAATTGACTTATTTTCTTCCAAAACCTACAAAATAAGGGAAAATACAAAAACAACACAAAACATCATATTATAATGAAACTAAGAGATTAACATATGTGAATTAAGCGGCTTGAATGTGTAACATTTAGCACTTATTATAAACCTCATCAAACGTTCGATGTTTTTCATCAGACGTTCGATGTGAGAGTGTGGAACGTTCAACCCTCCTAGTTAAACGTTCGATGCTTGGACAGAATGTCCTTTTGGATTATTAGAAGCCTAGAACTTGTTTAACTCAAGGCATAAGAGTAAAAACTCACATAGATACTTGTTATTGTTATACTTTTACGCATAGCATGATTATTTTGATGTTCAAAACTTGCATGTTTGCAACTCTCATGAAATGCCTAATTATTTTCAACTGTGAACTCCATTTGTGAAAAGGGATGTGATTAATAAAGATAATGAAATGATAAGTTGTGAAGATGATGCATATAAAAGACACAAAGATTAATGTGCATCGTATGACATGGTTGCACCGTCTTATAACAGAATAATAATTATGGGCTTACTATTATTACGGGTTGATTCTATGCTCAAGAGTTTTATTTATGAAGAAGGCCTTTGATCCAATTGTTAAGTTTGTGACAACGCACCATTTTTTGAGTGAGTCACCAGTTACAGCTTTGCTAGTTAGTGTGGGCCACCCGAAGTCAGACTTAGTCGGACTGCTAGTATAAGACGGTATGTTTGTGCAATGTCCGAGGGACCGAAATTGTACCAGAAGTCATTTTGGACGCGTTAACCCTACTGAGAGGGGGTAATGTCTCAAGTAGACCATATTGTTAACATATCACTTGTTCATGCTTATATCATGTATTATAAATATATTGCATCATGACATGTTTGTGCTACAAACTGAGAATAACAATACTTGTGCTTTATAAACTGAGTTCACCAATGATAATATGTATAACATGTGCATTATTTCTCACCAAGTCGTGGACTTACTCTTGTATCTTTTCCACCTATAATCTTATGCAACTTGTTAATCATTCAGAGGATGGCAGTGTATGGGATACACTTGATTCGTCTGGAGGATATCCTCCGGGTGATATTTGACCACTTGGAGTCGATGTGTCTAGCTAGGATTTGGTTCGGAGGAGGTGATTGATACCATGATATGATTGACATGATTTATGAGATGTACCTCGTGTTAGAAGACAATTGATTTTTTGTTATTATGTTTAGAACTTAAGATGTAATGTCTATGTTATTTCAATGACTAGTCTTTTGACTTTATTTTAGAGACATCAAAACTTATGTTATTTATGATATTATGATTTTGTTTTCTTATGCTATTCTGGTATTCTTTTATTATGGGTATTAATTGTTATCTCTATCGTTTATAAGTGATAAGTCTTTTGTTGTAGACTCTCATTCCTTTGAAAGTGTATGATCCTTGAATTTTGACCTTGGAGGGGTTAAGGCTGAGAGGTGTACCACTAAGTCATTTACAAGTTATATGATTTTATTGGGGCGTTACATGTTTACCTGCTGCCGACATAACCCACGGTTATGTATGACAATAATGTTATAATCTTGTACTGGATGGAGCTTGTGACTAAGTTTCCTCACATCCACATGGATCGGCAATCCACAAAGAGGGCACATCTGGGCTGGGTCGTTCTTCCTCAGTTCCCAAAAGCCAAAGGGATAATCTTTCCCCTACCATCTATAGATCTCTCAGGTCCACCTCGCTTCCTTGTATTTGTTTAGCTTTGATATGTAAGTTGAGTTGATTTTAATTGTATAAATTTCTTTTGGAATTGTTTTTGGAGAAATTATCATTAATAAAATTTGTTTTGTTTTGTTTTGTTTTTTTTTTATGTTTTATACTTAAAAAAAAAAAATTAAATAATCCTATTAGAGTCAAGCTTGAGCCGAGTACTTGAGCTCGAGATCGGCCAAAATGATCTTGCTCGGTTCATATTCGACTTTTTTTTTTTTTTTTTTTTTTCAAGCTCAAGTCGAGACAAGCCTATTGAGTACTTGGCTTGACTCGACTAGTCATTTTCAATGAGCTTGAGCTTAAGCTGGGCTAAGCACTTAGCAAGCCGAGCTCGGACAAACATTTTTTAGCCTGGCTCGAGCTCGAGCTCGAGCTCGGCTCGATTAGGGGCCTTCATAAACGAGCCAGTCCCGAAAATCCAAAACTCGGCCCGGCTCGGCTCGATTACAGCCCTAGTGAAGGAAAACATAGATGATGGACCCCATCGAGGCTCTCCAGGACGCCATCCAAACCCTAACCCTCCAAGGCATCTATCTCTCTGGTCCAATCTCTCAAAATCCCCATTTTTACGCTCACCACACTCCCTCTCTGCCTCTCTCTCTAGTCTTTGCCGCTCAACCCATAGCCACTGTAAGTCCTTCCACAATTAACCGATTAACAGCTAATTTTGAAAATTAATCTTCTCAGTACAAAATCGGTTAATTACTGAATTAACCGACAATTTCGGTTCGGTAGTCAAAATAGGCTCTACCGACATCAAACTAACCGATACCTAGCCCTAAGTGTGCGTGCCGACCATTGATGGCAATACCTATTATGGCAAGCTAATACAAATAATCGAGATTGAGTACTATGACATGACTCGGTATGTGTTATTTAAGTGTGATTGGGCGGACATCAAAATAAATAGGGGCTACAAGGAGGACGAATATGAATTCTCTCTTGTGAATTTCAAAAATCGAATACACACATGAGAACAAATTACTGATGATTCGTACGTATTATCTTCTCAAATATTACAAGAATATTATGTTGAGGATGAAAGGCACCCGAATTGGGCTGTTGTAGTTAAGACAAAACCAAGAAACGTTTTCGTTGTTGGACAAGGGGAAGTCAACGACGACGATGCTAGCAACTATTGTTGGAATTGGTGTCAAAAACTCCAATTGATCATAATGTATTAAGCATTGTAATGAGTTCTATTGAATTCCTTGATTTGATAAATGAACAATAGGCATGTTTTATAGTCTTGGATTGCATAATGTGTAGTATGCTTATAGAAATTCCCAAAGTTGCGTTGTATTTGATTATGGTGTGAGTAATGGATCTTTATCACACATAAGACCATAGGCGAAAGTTTTCCTTGTAACTTATTAAATGTTTGTTCGCAGTCATAAGTGGAATCAAGAATTTCACCTAGACTATTACATGTCAACCTTGATGATCTGTCTTGATTCAGTGAAGCAGTGCAGCTTCAGGTTGACATAGTTGGTGTTATGGTAAGGTAAAGTTATACGGGACTATGCATTGTGTTACACCCAAGAATCTAAATTACGAATTATAAATCACCTTAAAAAAGCAAAGGTAAAAAGGTAATTAAAACGTATTGAGAAAACATTAAAAATTATTTTTCACACTGGGCGTCCAGATGGTAGTATTGAGGTCCGGACGGCTGTTGCCCAGTGTTTGTCATCTGCAGCTTCGTCTGCTGCGGTCTGAATGGGCTTGGCTACTGATTAGTCAGTAGCAACCATCCGCAAGTCATCCGCAACTGCTTCCAGACGAAGCACGTTTCTAATTCAGTCAGTGTGCCTCATCCGCAGCATCGTCCGGACGGTGGTGGTCTGGACGGTCCATATTTGGTTTGAATGGTGATGAACAATATGGCGAGTATAAATAGCTGGAGATATGTTTTTTCTAGCTCATTTCTCATTTTTTAGCCTTGGAACAACTTGGAGCTCTCTCCTCTCTCCTAGGGTTTTCCCCAAACCTTAAGAAAGCAATATTTTGAGGCTTAGGTTGCTTTTTCTAACCCTGGCAACGCATTTCTTGGTGTTAGATCTTCGTTTCCACCGATTGTTTGAGGTAAATTCTCAAACTTATGTCCACATTCTCAAGATTAAGCTATACACCACTTGCACATTGCTTAATCTTGATTATTTGTCTAAAGATTTGTCACATTTGTGAAATTTAAGCGTTGGATCGAAATTCCATCGATTGGGTCTTCACACCTTGTGGTAAGTGTTTAAGTTTAGCTAAGTTTAATGTAGTTTTACATGTATTCATAGTGAACTGCTATGGATTGGCTTTGTTAGCCTTTAAATTGTGTTGTGAGTTCCATGCATGTTATGAGTCTCATTTGGTTATATGCTTATGAGGTTATAAGCACTTGTAGATTGTGTTTTGAGTTATGTGTTACGTCTAAGATCACATGCAATATGATATTGCAGCTTATTGTGGCTAAGTGGTTAGGTTGGTGTCCATATATAGCATCAAGGATTGAAGTGAGTAATCTGTACTCACTGAGGATGAAATACGTTTTATGTTTTCAAATGATTTTATAAATGATTTTAGATGTTTTATAAATGCTAAACAAGTTGAGAAAGAATAGAATTTTAATGCTTCTAAAGAATGTTTAAATATATGATAGGATTGAGCCAATCATATGTTGTTTAAGAATGATTTATTATTACTTGATACTTTCAATGTTTAATGAGATATTTGATGAGATATGATTAATATTGTTGTTGTGATTTTGAAATTATTGAGATATGAAAGAGATACTATGATTATTGATTACTTTAATATTTTGAGATGTTAGCTTATGATGAATGGGAATTGATTTAATTTCAATTGTTAAAACATGATTGTTGAGATTTGAAAGTTCATAGACATGAACATGTGCATTGATGTGTGAGCATGAACATGGGCTAATACTAAAGAAATACAGAAGAGGGCTGGGAACATATGATGAAAGTTACGAAAGTTATGAAAGGTGCTAGGGTTGGGCTCGTTACGCACAAGTGCTAAGGCTGGGCCTGTTATGCGCGAGGCTAGGGAGTTGTCCCTAAGGCTAGTGTGTGCAGTTTGCTTGGGTTGAGTCCGTTAAGCATGTTGTATACATTACGAAAGTAAAGATGAAAGTGAAAGACTAAAGCATGCATTGCATTGTTATTGATTATTTATATGTATTGGCTTAAGAGGTATTCCATGCTAGATGTATTGGTATGCATAAAATTCTCAATGGAAAATAACTTATGTATACGTTTACAACTGGTTTGCATATGATGTTTTGTAGATTTTTATTATGTATAAGTTATGCATTAAATGGGTTTATATGTATACGTATCCAAACGTATTTTGAAGCATATGCATACATTCACAGCTATATATATTTAATGATTCAAAATGCTTTATGAATATGTTGTTTACTTAATCAGCTACACCAAGTTTGAAGAATGAAATAATATTTTTGTAGTTGTTATTGTAAACGATTGCATAAATGAAAGTTTGGCTCAATGCGAAAACCGTCGAGGGAGTCTTCATTCTTTATGAACTGTTGACTCACCATTTTTTCTTTCATTCTCCTATGTAATTATGGATGATCTCTATGATTGCATAGATGATGCTATTAATGCAGGTACAATGGATCTTGATGAAGATCCAGTGGCTGCTTATTTGGGTATCATGATTGAGGGCGATGTACGCCCATTGGATATTTTTGTATCAACTCGTACACTAGTCTAGCTTTTGTTATACATCAAGATGTAGTATATGTATTAAAAAATTGATGTACTTTGGCTATGTTGTATGTGGCCTTTTTTATAGCCTTCTTTTGATGTATAGCATATGTGTTAACTCCAAGTTATATTTCTCTTACATGTTATGTAATTATTTTCACTGCGTGTATATTATTAACTCTGATGTGATATGTTCAGAGTATGAGTTGATGATGTGGGCTTTACATGAGCCTCTGTGACTATTCAGTTTCATTTAAAAAAAATGTATGATGAAATCGGGTCGCCACACACTGAACAGGACCATATGGCCCATTATTATTCTATTAATAACTATTATAGTAATGATGTGCATAAGAGACACTTGATTACATATTACTCTAAATCCTGAGAAGATTGTGAACCAGATGTCAAGTGAGAATTGCTTTGATGTATCTCAATGAGATCAAATCGATAGTCATACATTCTTTGTACGTTGGGCAATCATCATTTAACATTGTGGAATATCACTCTTCAAGAAGGAGTCCAACTCCTTTATAAGAGAATAAAGTGATAAAAATATTCCTCTTATTTTAGGATCAGTAAGAATAGTTATCCCAAATCTTAGGCCTAAGTAGTTTCAGTGGTATTTAACTGAAATGGTATACAAAGATAAGTTGAATCTCATAAGGTACATTAGGATGATTCATGAAGTTTAGATCCGAGTACTCAAGGAAAAGAGATAGTGAACAAAGTGACAGTTATACTCATCTTTGTTTACACTATGAAATATGATCCATGGAGGGATAATATAGTAATTTCAAGATTGTCGCAAAAGATTAATTGTTTTTAGCAAAATATGAATTAGAGTGCAGTCATAATTATTTAGTGGAATTAATTGTGATTATTAGTCAAGGTGATGAATTATTTAATAACTAGATTTCACAGGACTAATAGAACTAATTATATTTTCCTTTCAGGTCTTTTCTTGAGCTATTGTAAATTGACTAGTATTTGATGAGTCATTATTTATTTATTTATTTGCAAATATGTTTTTATTTGAAAAAGACATGGGCTAGAAATTAATGTTGAAATTAATTTGGTCTTGTTTTATTTTAATAAAAATGGGCTTAAGAATTAATTCTTAAGAGCTTTTTGGTTTGGACAGTTTTGGGCTAAGGAATTTAATTCTTAGAGCACAATCTAGAGAGAAAAGAGCATTGGGTTGCAGGAGGTCAGTCCAAGCCCATACAGTAAGAAGGAAGTAAGTGAGCTAGGGTTAAAACCCTAGCCCTAGTCGACTTCATGGGAAGCATTATAGCTCCCCATGACTGGTAGTTACAAGGCGCGTAATTCCCCTTGTAGTCGAATCCCTAGGGTTTTCCTTGGGGTTCTAGAACCTTCTTTTTGCTTTCTTTCCTAGCAGACCTGCAATTATAAATAGAGATTCAGTGAAACATTTTTACTCACACTCTCAGATCACAAATTCTTGTGATTACACAATTGAACATTATGTTCTTAGTTCTTTAGATTAATGAGTAAATTAATAGAAGATAAATTATTTTCTATTGCTTCAAATTGTGAGACCACACTCACTGTCGTATTCATCCATCAAGAAGAAGATTTGAAATTCTTAAGAACAAGTGTTCTTTATGTTCTTCGAAGTTCATCTTGTTCTTCGTCAATCCTTGAAGTTCTAGAACAGTGTTCTGAAGCACTAGAAGTTCTTTGATCTTGGAGTTTCAGAAGCTTTGTGTTCTTCATGTTCTTGACAAAGCATCATCACCTTCAAAGATCAACGAAGAAGAAGATGAAGAAATCACAAGAAGAAGAAAAACCAAAATCTCCTAGCCTCCATGAGGAGGCTAAAGAACTATGTAAGTAAAATCATTACTTTGTTTTTAGTTTGATTTTAGAATTGTTTAAAGCATGCTTATTCTTAAATCATAAAAAAAATTTATATTTCGCTGTGCAATGTTTTCTTACGATTTCATGCATGATCCCCAACAACTATCATGAGAAAGAGCCTTTCAACTTGAACACTAGTTAGGATCCAAATGATGTTGATAATGATTATGTTGAGTGTGCAAGTAATGATGTAGCTTCAACCGAAGACACATAGAAGATTGTATGATATACTCTTAATGTCACTAATTGTGGACTTTATACTTATTTTGTTCATGTGTTAACACAATGTATATTATGTTGACAATTAACCAATTTTAAAACAGTTACATCATCGCAGGACCCCAACGATGTTTCCCAGAGCCAGTCTTTGAGGTTCCCATACTTGATGCTTCAAACACCACTAGGATGGTACGAAGGTTGGGAGAAGGATGTAAACAACCAACAGACACCAACGCCCATGGATGAGTCTACTCAGCCATCCTCTTACATGCAAGGTCCTAACGAGCATGAGACCCCGACTCCAAGCTCACCAGGACATGTATTAGCTGATGGGGTGGTCCAGTCGATAGGTATGTTTGTCATAATATATATTCACTTCTATGGTTTTGTGCTCATGTTTTTGGAATGCTTATCTTACACTCAAATGATACAGATGAGGTGGGGACATTGCATGTTAGGAGAGTTGGGACGACAAATGATATTTGTACAATCCCAAAGGGGGAGAAGATTGTTCTTGAGTTTAATACTCATTGGCAGCCCATGGGCACATGTAGACTTAAATTTTACAGGCTTGTGGGGCAGTATGTTAGAAGTGGCAGGTTGTTACTATACGGGAAAGAAATTGGAAGTTGATACCAAGGTATCATAAAGAAGATCTTTGGACCGCTCTTATGGTATGAGTCGTAAATAATATTCTTAATATTCCTTGTGCTACTTAAATACATGCATAATTTGAAATATATAATATTTTATTTTTTGTTATTTGTAGAACAAGTTCTACGAGTTGCCTTCATGGACTTTCCTAGGAAAAGGAGAGTGTTCAAGGTGCTAGTGAAGTATTCTTTCTAAATGAAGAATGGTGAAACTTGAACAAATATGTGCAGGGATATTGAACGTCGACCAAATCAGTAATGCCCCAAAGATTTATCAAGTTTTGGGATTTATTTTGAGCTTTGGATGTCATGAAACGTTTAAAGGATTCTATCGAACATTCAATGTGCTCATGGAACGTTCAATGGTAAGGATCAAACGTTCGATATATGTCCCGATGCACTAATTCACGTGAAAACTTTTGATCAATGTGTATGTCAGATAATATCAAACGTTCGATGCTTTTACAGAGCGTTCGATGTGCTTTTATCAAATGTTCAGTGGAAACCCCAGGATCATTAGGTAATAGTACATCAAATGTTCGATGAACCTAAAAATTCAGTTGTCCTTAACCAGATGTTCCAGCTCTATAAATACAGCCCCTACCCCTCTTTGCACTGTTCACTCGAGTTTGGGAGATCAGAGAGCCTTGTGAGTGTGTGAGGGAGATTATTTTGAGGAAGAGAAGAGTTTTGGCTTGAAGAGTTACTCATCCTTACTTAGTTCATTTTCTTCCTATTATTTGCTTATTGTTATCTTATTTAGTTGTTGTTATGTCTTAGTTTTTGAGTTGTTTAACTTAAGATTGATCATTTGGAGTTTAAGGTGGTTTTTGTAGGTTTAGGTTGTTTTGAGGTGGTTTAAGGAATTTGATATTTCAAACCTTGTTTCTGGAGTATGAGACCCCTTATTTTATTTGGTTAGACCTTTAGAAGACCTTAAGAGGAGTTAGAAACAAAAAAGGATCGAGATGTGGCCTAGATTGAGTTTCTAGACCTCATCAAATGTTCAATGTTCTTCATCAAACGTTCGATGTGCGGGTGTGGAACGTTCGACTCTCCTAGTCAAACGTTTGATGCTAGGACAGAATGTCCTTTTGGGTTATTAGAAGCCTAGGATATGTTTAACTCAAGGTATAAGACTAACGGTAAGATCGTTTCTCAGATTCGGAAGTTGGAAAGCCTGTGGAAGATTATTTGATTGACCCCTACTACACAAGTGAGTAAAAACTCACTTGGATACTTGTTATTGTTATATTTTTATGCATAGCATGATTATTTTGATGTACAAAACCTGTATGTTTACAACTTTCATGAAATGTCTATTTATTCTCAACTGTGAACTCTATTTGTGAAAACGGTTGTGATTAACAAAGATAATGAAATAATGAGTTGTGAAGAGCATGAATATAAAAGACATAAAGATTAATGTGCATCGTATGACATGGTTGCACTATCTTGTAACGGAATAATAGTTATGAGCTTACTATTATTACGGGTTGATTTTATGGTCAAGAGTTTTATTTATGAAGAAGGCCTTAGATCCAATGATTAAGTTTGTGACAATGCATCATTCTTTGAGTGGGTCACTAATTACGACTTTGCTAGTTAGTGTGGGCCACCCAAGGTCGGACTCGGTAGGATTGCTAGTATAAGACAGTATGTTTATACAATGTCTGGGGCACTAGAATTGTACCTGAAGTCCTTTTGAACGCGCTAATCCTACTGAGAGGGGATAATGTCTCAGGTAAACTATATTGTTAGCATATCACATGTGACGACCCGATTCATAATTTGTAGCAATATTTTTTTTTTAAAAAAAAAACATACATTAATCATGAACCGGATCTATCGCCACAGGGTAATAGAAACACTTGTCATACATCTATCTCACAACGTATCATGAGATTTACATCTATTACATCAGAGTCACATATCACATAATATATAAACTAAGCGGAAGCATATTTATTCACAGGGAGTAAACTAAACATATAGAGCTGACAATAAAATTCTAATGATTTAAAGTTTAGAATGTAATTATACAAAAGAATGGCTATACAAACGAGTCACATGCGACACAAGCCAATATACAAAATAATGTTTGTGAATACATCACAACCATACACAAAAGAATAGACTAACTAAAGAGTCTATAGAAAATATCTAAGTCCCAAAATATCAGTCGTAATAGCCAAGGTAGTAGGCTACGGGGTCGTCATCTAAGCTCTCAATACCTGCATCAATATCTATGTAACCATAGAGATCATCCATGATTACATAGGCGAAAAGGAAAATGAGTGAGTCAACAGTCTCAATGAATAAAAATCCACTGAGTTTTCGCAATGAACCGAAGTGTTAGTTACATGAGTTTACAATAACAACTACTAAAAATATGACATTTTATTTTGAAATATAAAGCAGCTGATGAAGTAAACACATGTGATCATAAAACATCTAAAATATATTAATAGCTGAGTACATACATGTACGTTCTAGTCTCCTGCCTGTACTAATACACATACGTGTTCATCTATGTTATAAATATATCATATAACTCAACTACACTCATATAAAAGCATTCCTTCCTCTATGGGTGAAAACACAAGCATATAAGCATATCTAAGTAATAAAACATAAATTACATATGCT
This sequence comes from Betula pendula, assembly GCA_900184695.1. Taxonomy (NCBI): domain Eukaryota; kingdom Viridiplantae; phylum Streptophyta; class Magnoliopsida; order Fagales; family Betulaceae; genus Betula; species Betula pendula. The sequence continues at coordinate 79,033 of FXXK01000503.1, read as the reverse complement.
GTTAGACATAAGAGTATACAGAAGTTCTTGCACGTAGCGAACTCGTAAGCATACTAATATGTCTATAAGGAAGACCAATAAATCATTATATGCAACTAGCCGTAAGAATATACATATGTGCTTTTTCATTAAACCTCATATGCATACTAATACGTCTATGATAAAGACCAATAAATCATCATATAATATGTCTTATAAATCAATTATAAAATCATCATGCTCTTATGCAATGTCTCTGTCTCTGGTGCACACAAATTTTTACAACCCTTGTGGCGTGGGTTACTCTGTACTCTATCTCTTTCTCTTTTCTTTGTTGCACACAGATTTTTATAACCCCTGTGGCATAGGTTTACATGCACTCTTTATGCTTTTCATACATATGCTCTGAAATATCATGCAAACTCTTACTCTATGTTCATATCATCTTATAAATCTTTGCCATATTTCATTTTCTCAAATATCAATAGCAAATCAAATATCATAAATTCAACATATCATTATACATATATCTATATCCGCCATAATCAAAAATCACAATAAAACATCAACAATCACTCTTCAAATCATCATAAATCTCAAGAAAATAATCGAAAGCACAAAACACATATTATCACAAGATATCATCGGTTCGACTTTTAAACCATTATATTTGTTTCTTCAAAATCTCATAAAAACATTTGTTTTGTTTAGCAAGTACAACATCTGCTAAACATTGAAAACAAAACATAAAACAATTTAAGGTGTGTATCACTCTCAGTAAGTATAAATACTTACCTTTTTCCACTTGATGCTTTGACAATCTCAAGAACTCACACTCATTTGCTTGGAATCTTTCTCAATCCAACAATCGCATACAACACATTGGAGGACTAGATTTAGTTCTAAGCCTCCAATCCCATATTATGTGCTTGCAATCAACCGCGTCATTAGATCCGATTAGACTGCTAAACTCTAAACCCCATTTTACATAAAGCTACCCACGTGCTCTCACGTAGTATTTCTAACTTTCTTAAAACTAACTAAACACTGCTACCCATATGCGAGCTAACGCATATAAGGACTTATTCTAATTAATACATACTTAAGTAATTCACTATTCGTATTATCAACTTATTACATTATTAATTTAGGCTAAGAATATATGTTTGGTCATATCACTTTTATTCATATTTTCAATTTGAGTCAGGTACCCACAAAACTGATTGGTCAATTGTTGAATTGTTGACCACCGATTCATTAAGGAGGTAGAAGAACGTGTAGACAAGAATTCCTTGTGTTCATGAAAGTAAGCGTGAATTCTAGCCCAAAATGCCTGATACTTTTGGTTAGTCCCATGCATTGGATCTTGGCTAACATTTATCCATGACGATACAAGGCATATGTCCTCCTCTATAGAGAAGTTGCCACCCCGTTGTGGTTTCTTAGTACGAACCATTTCAACTTGGGGTTGAGAGTCTTCAGTGGATATTGGAGAATGTTGAGATTCACCCAAAAATGAATTCCCAATGTTAGAATCTCCCCGTAAGAGATTTGTGTAGAATATGTTCCCCTGATCTTGGGAATCCATCCTAAAAGTACAATAGGAAATATGAAGATAAGAAACATATACTATAACAATGTACAAATATGCCTTACAAAATTTTAATATTTAATTAATACTCTACAATCACATGATAAATAATGTTTTTACATATAAAATCATATTTGAATTGGGCTTTGGTGGACTTCTTGGAGCTTCTTATACCATCATCACTCAAAGCTAGCCCAAGCAATTTGTTTAACTTCTGTTTCAATACATCAACAAAGGGATAGCCATTAAGAGAAAAATGTGGTTAGCAGTAGCAAAAAAAAAACAACCGTTTATCAATAATACAACTTTGTTGTTAAGAGGCAATCTTAAGTGGCCAAAAAGTACGTTTAAATTTAATAGAAACTCAACACTGCTAAGCAGGAAATGAAGAGACAAGAGAGGAAGTGATTATTTAATTTATTTAAAAGAGATACCAACCCGATGGCAGAGAAGTCTTACCCCATTTTCACCATACAAAATATGGGGTTGGTGTCTCTTTTAACTTCCCATTTTTATATATGCAGGTTAAAAATGCTAGCTACTTTATAGTAATTACTAACAAAAAATTGATAAATGAATGCCTTAATTAGTTGTATGAGTTATTAACCCCCAAGAGGTCATTTCTATAAGTTTTGAAGATAGCCTTAATTGTTAGTATCCTCTATAGCAGAGAAGTCTTCCATAGCCAAACACTTCATCTCACAAAGATAGCTCAAAACAGAGCCATAAATATTTTGACAGAGTAAATCAAATTTTACATACACATTTTACCATATTTTGAAGATGATAGCATATTCGATCAGAGCCATGAAATTGTAAATTTCACAAAGCAAATCAACACAACAAAATATACAAACAATTTGATAATACCTATGTGTGAAAAACCAAAAAATTGAACCAAAATTAGAAATTTGACATTACCCATCAATTCAAAATATGCAATAACAACTTCAATTTCAGGATAATGAAGCTTACTTTGACATATTAGGTAAAGAAGCTTAAAAATCCACAAACATTTACAAGACCATAATCACGTCGACTAATAACAACTCTAACCTAAAAACTTCATAAGACCACAATCACATATCACCTAGATGATTCGCAACCCTAGTCTCACTCAGTCCACCGAATCAACGTGAAAAAACCCAAACACAAAATTAGAAATTCAGATCATGCGTGTGATTGATTGAGAGAGAGACAGAGAGAGTAGTGTACCTTAAAGCAGTAGCATGAGTTGAATCTCAAGCAATGAAACTGGAGATAGAGGGCAGATTCATCATAAAGAGAGGGAGAGTATACAGAGATGATGAAGAAGAGAGAAGGCGCAGGAAAAAAAAAAGAAAAGGAAAGAAGAGAGAAGAAGGAGACGTATGAGAGAGAAAGAGAGAGAGAGAGAGAGAGAGAGAAAATGATTTTTTATTTAGAGGAGAGAAATTGAGGGATTATTTTATTAATTAAACTAATACATTGCTGAGCACTGTAGCAAGTCATTAAAAATTTGGGTATTTTGTTGAGCCCAATGTAGAGCTTTCTTTTTTTTTTCTTTTTTTTTTAAAAAATTTTTTTTTTGCTACAGGTACTTTGTTGAGCCCAATGTGAGTGCTCTAAAGGACCAAGGGGATATGGTATGAAAAATGCAAAGGTTCATTTATGGACTTGAGCAGGCATTGTGGTCATAGAACATCAGTTTTGATAATCCATGTGTGTACAACAAGTGTCATGTAGTAACATTCTTGGTGCTACAGGTTAACAACATCCTACTCATTGGAAACAATGCGAGGACATTATCAAAGGTGAGAATCTGGTTGTTTTAATTAGTGTGACATAAAAGACTTGTGAGAAGCAGACTGTATCCTAGTGATCAAGCTCTTGCTAGATCACAAAAATAGGATGATAGGCTTATCTCAAACTACAAACATAGATGAAGTCTCAGCAAGATAGCATACTAAACTCTAAAAAAGGGTTGCTACCCTTTAGGTATGGAGTTGTTCTTACTAAGGAGTAGTGTCCTATGACACCTCAAGAGAAAGAGTAGATGAGGGTTGTTCCTTATGCTTCGGTTGTAGGAAACCTCATGTTTGCTATACTATGCATCGGACCTAACATATGGTTTGTAGTTACAATGGTTAGCAGATATCAGTCAAACCCTGAACTACCACATTGGGTAGCCATAAAGCATATACTCAAGTATCTTTGGAGAAAGAATGATTATATGCTTGTCTACCAATGTGAGGTTTTGATAACTATTGGTTACATAGATTCTAAATCTCAATCAAATGGTGATTCCTGGAAATCTACTTTGAGGTATGTTTTACATGAAGAGTTTGTTATGAATAATTATTATTATTCACTGATTAAATATTTTGTTGCATATAGCATATAATCTTTGTACAATCTCTATTGATTAATCCCCATACAAAGGGCCTAGAGAATATATTTAATGTGGACTATGGATGTGAGCAATGATCTTTGTCATACAAGGTCTTAGTCAGTAATTCTTATATTTCTGAAAACTTTTATAGTTTATAGTCGACATTGGAATTGAGCATTCCATTGGCTAAGACTGCTACACATCGACTTAAGTGATTTACTTTAGTTAAGAGAAGATGATTCTTCGGATTGATGTAGTAGGTGTATAAGGTAGTATACATTGAACGAACCAAGAGTTGTCTTTCCATAAAAATACTGTCATTGGGAAAGACACAAAACTCTCAGACTACAAATAAACAATGATTCTAAATCTTGAGGGGAAGTGAACTTAGATGTCAAGTAGAGGTCATTTTGATACATTATGGAGTGAGGCCTTAAATCTTGGTCAACAAATCTCCATGCATTGGATGATCACATGTAGCATTATGAAGGAAGCTTTGCTCAATAGGGACTTCAAGCCCTTTTAGGATCATATAAAAAGATAAGAAATTTTTTCCTTGACTATGATATTTATCGGAATTATATAAGGGTTTATTCCCTCTCTGATTAGAGCTTTTAGAATGGAGAATTCCAAAATATTAACTTGTGAAAGGAGTATTCATAGTTGGGAGAATAAATAGGACAATATATTTGGGAATCATGGATTAAGAGGTAGAGAATTTAGTGTGACAATATCACAGTCCTAATTATGCTATGGAATAATTTCATGAAGGAATCACACTCATACTACGTAAGTAAGTCAAAGGGAACGGTTGTTGATTTTTAATCAATAATAAATTCTGGAGTGCAGTTGCAATTATTTAGTGGAATCAATTGTAATTAAATAGCGACAAGGATGGTCGGTGACTACTTGAGTCAGATTTATTTTTTCCTTCGAGTCCCTCATCAAGCTTTTGTAAATTAACCATGGACAGACTTTTATTTATTTATTAGGCAAATTGTTTTAATTAATTAAGACATGGACTTATTTAATAAGCAGGTTGTTTTAATTTTAATAAAAACATGACCTTAATAATTAGACAAGTTGTTTTAATTAAATTAAGACATGAGCTTAATTAGCAGGTTGTCTTAATTAATTAAAACATGTGTTAAATAAAAATTGCTAGAGAGGTTAGTAGTAGGAGGCTTGGGCTTGGGATAAAACTCAAGCCCATACCTTAAGTAAATGACACATGGGCTAGGGTTGAAATCCTAGCCCTATGCGTCACTTGCTAGAATAGTAGAGGCTAGGGTTTTAATCCTAGCTGTCTACTCCTCTAGTCGTTGTCCCACATGGCTTATTTTATGCAAGTCTCTCATAGTTTTCAGATATAAATAGAGGTGCCTGTGATTTTTCAAAAAGACACCAACACAGTTCTTTTAGTATTTACTAAGAACTGAAATTCTTGTGAGCTAACAGCTCGAAGAATAAGTTAAAGATTTGAAGAGTAAGTTGAGCCCACACTCTTGGTTATTTCTAGTCATTGGTGAGAAGATCTGAAGGTGTTTTTGGTGTTCTCGATGTTCTTGGAGCAGCTTGGAGTCTTTGCTCATAAAGCCAAAGAGTGGCCCTAATATTCAAGTAAGTAATTTCGTGTTCTTGCAAGTTTAATTATAAATAACAATGTTTTTCGCATTGATAAGTCATGAATGTTACGCATTCAAGCCCCTTAACTCGCATGTGTTATACCTTAGTTTGTATTGTTATCTAATATTTTTGGTGTGTTTTAGTGTTTTCTATATTTTCAGGTCTTAGTGAGAATTCAAGACATATCATGGACATTAGGCTTGAAAGTATTTTGAAAGAAGTTAAATGCTGTAGAAGGACTGACGCTCGAGCGCCCAATCTTGGTGCTCGAGCGCCAGCCGCAAGGAGCTTGGCGCGCGCAGGAATCGAGCGTCAGAGGCACTTGACGCTCGAGCGCCCAACACTGACGCTCGAGCGCCGTCGCATCTTCCAGAACTGGAAGATATTTTCAGACAGCAAATGACGGCTAGATCTTCTTGGGTCTGATATTGCGGCTTGTCAGTTAATTGCGGGCGCCGAAATCAACCCTCAGAACCGCCCAAGACCATTTGGAAGAAGATCTTTGTAGTCTTATCTCATTTTGGAAATATCTAAGCCTCTTCCTTCTATATATGTGTATTGAATCCGAGAATGGACAGTAGCTCGGTTTTCTCTTATTTTTCTTAGCTTTTCTTTCATTTTGCTTGTAATAGACAGTAGGTAGAACTCATCTCTAGCATTTGCCTTCCTTAGGAATGGGTTTCTCCAAATCAATGGAGTTTTCCATTTCCTATATGAGGAACTAAATCCTTTTTAGGGTTTTGATGAAACTTGATCCAAGTGCTATGAGTTGAGTAGTTTTAGCTTGATTTTTGTACAAATGGCATGGAGATTGTATATGCTTATGAATTATGCTTAATGACAATACCATTTGAAATATAGGTTGTTCTTTGTCTATGGAGAATTGTTTATGTTTTGATAGATTTATAAGCTATGCAATGATACTTTTTGACTTGATATTGTGTGAATTTGATAGGGCATGCTAGGGACCACAACTCAATTCCATGTTAGCTTAACTTAGAATAGAGGGAAAGAGGGGTGGAAACCTAAGATGTTTTATGCTTAATCCATGATTTTGGGTAGGCTATTAAGAGGGCTTATATTGCATGCTAAGGAACATGGGTTAAATCACATGTAGGTTAGGTGAGTGGCTTGTGCAAACTTATGATGTTTTATCATTCCCTCTTGGTAGTATATTTTTGATGAGAAGTTGTGAGGATTGACACCCTTCACACACTCAAATCCATGCTTTTGTTTGAAATTCATGCTAGGATTAGTTCTCTTGTGGTATGAGGATTGAGTGAAATCAATTCCCTATACCTCCCTACTCTTTTAACTTAAACTTGTATAACTTAGTTTAAAGATTTTCTAGTTGTTTAGTTTTTAGTTTAAAAACTCAAACTCTTGTGTTTATGAGTTAAGTTAGGTAAGATTTTAGAAATTCCGTATCACGCAACCGCACACAATCCCTGTGGATCGATACCCTCAATATAGACCTATCTACAAAGATTCGTCCTATTGCGAGTGTTTATAAATTTAAAACTTGATTTCTAAGCGCGATCACGCATGTTCTTCTTAGACTAAATCTTGTCTAGGGAATAGTTTATTTTCCGCTATGCTACATTTGTTTTGATATAATAGTATTCCCATTAGAACACACCATTTGTGAAAATGACATGTTTAATAATCTTTACCATTTGAGCATTACCATTTTCTAAATAAATTGCTTACCAAGTCAATCGACTTACTTCCTTCCTTCCCCATAAAATGCTCCGGTATTTTACAAACATTCAGGAATTTGACCGCTTGGGAGTCTCATTAGGATTATGATATCGAGATAGCAGTTGATATACTCAGGTTTGATTTTCTAGATGTAAAGCTCTGTGCCCTTATTTATTGATGATAGAATTGTTTACTACTTATTTACTCAGATCAACTATTCTGCTGTTTACTCTGATAAACGCTTAAGTAGGGGATTCAGTTGGTTACTAGTTAATTGATTTGGATATCCTATGGACAATTTACTACGGGTTGAACATGTTCTAGTGACTTAACCCTATGTATATGGTGATCCTCAAGCCGATGTTTTACAGATTCTCTTTCCAAAGAGAATAGAGATATCCCTGAGTTTTAATTTGGACAGTTAAGGCTGAGAGGCGAACCATGAATTTAATTACAAGTTGATTAAATTCTTGGAGCGTTACAATTGTGTTAACACTGTTTTGGCTTCTGCAAATTTTGCATCTTGTGTACAATCTTTTGTTTAGTGTAATTTCAGGACTAAGTATGACATTTTCACCAACAAAACATTTTCTTTATGGGGCTTCAAGTTGGAATTTGTTGTTTGGAGTTTTGTTATTGTTAATGAAAGAACAATACAATTTTTTTAATTTATCATTTATGTTTAACATTAATTGTGTAATTGTCATTATTATCACATTGGATGTTTATCAGGTTATTGGATTGTGTCTATCAGATTTAACAGTTAAATAAAAAAAAAAAAAGTTGGGAGTTAAAATTTATGACGCTTATTTGTAAGCGTTGTAAAAAATTACATCGCTTACATAAATAAGTGATGTGAACATTTTACGACACTTAACCATATAAGTGATGTAAATAGTTTACAATGCTTACACATGTAAGCTATGTAAATCGATTCCAACGCTTACATATGTAAGCGATGTAAAACTTTTACAACGCTTAAGTTAAACGTTGTAAAATTGTTAACATTGTTTAAATATTAGCGATATTAAATAGCAATGTTTAGTTTATAAATGTTGCGAATATAATTTCTCAACGCCAGATTTTCATCGTCGACCAAGCATTGTTAATAAAGCGTTATAAACAATTTTACAACGCTTATGAGCCTTCAAGCGTTGTTAAATAAGCGTTGTAAACTATTGGTTTTATTATTATTATTATTATTATTATTATTATTATTATTATTATTATTATTATTATTATTATTATTATTTATTTATTTATTTTTTTGTAGTGGCAGCTATGTATAACGCATCTGATCATTCTAGTTTAGCTTTTATTTATTCATTAAATTCGGTTATAATACTTCTATATATTCGAAAGATTCATCTACACTAATATGGGGTTCCTTTCTTCAGTTCTTGACCTTGCTTTCCAATCTTGTAAATTTCTTAGAAACTCTATAAGAGTTTGAATTAGTTTATTAAGAAAATAGCGGATATTGTAACAAAGTTTCTTGATGAATTCATACCATGAAAACCTTTATGATGGACAAAACATGAGGACAAAGAAAAGTAAGGTACATAGATACCTTTGAGACGTGGATGATAAGGCTTAAAGGCAGGCGCAGCTACGAACTTTTTGGATGAATTATCGCCTCTCATCATTACCTTCCTTTATTATAATTCTTTTTTGGATGAATCATCACCTTTTTGTTTGCCTTGTTGTTCAAGAAAAGAAGACTTTAGGGTATCCAACTGATATGCTTTACTTCGTTTATCGTCGACCTCACCTACCTTAAAAACTTGCCACATCTCGTATTTTCCATCAAACTCAACAAAATAGTAGGCTTTGTCCATCAACTGGATTGTGGAGGAATAGAATTTCAACATGGGCGTTCTCGGAGCAATAGCCAGACATTTGGACACATTAGTCGGGTATTTGTTTAGTGTGTAAAATAATTTCATTGTTCATGAATGTCAAATCTTTTCTGAAAGAAAAAAATCCCTGGAATGTCTACTTGCATTCATTTCATTAAAACATGTCATATGTGCAGTATTTTTTTTTATCTATTTATTTCTTACTCATTTGTTGGACATTTTTACGGGGAGAAGAATTTCAAAAGAGATCATGCTTAACTGCAGGGATGGACCTATGTGTAGATCAAGAGGGGCATGGCTCCACTTGGTTTTCATTTTTTTTTTTTATTTATCAAGTTAAAATAAAAAATAGATTTGAGTCTTCATACTTTGATCCCTTCATATGAAAAATCTTGATTCCATCCCTTCTTAAAAGCTTCCGTTTTCGTGATGAATAATATATATCCTAAAAATTAAGAAGGCAAAAATGATATGTTTCTGTTAATAAACTGTTCATCATTTACATGTCCTAATTAACAACTTTGATTTTTGTTGTGTGAACCAGGCCTGGAGTGATGCTTGTGTATCCTTTGTAAGTAGAGGAAATATAATTTTATTTATTTAATTTTTTGCATGAGTGCTATATAATACGAGTTCCATAAATATGAATGAATGAACAGATATGCATCAATGCGAGCAATTGAGAGTCCTTCAACCCTAGACGACCAGCAGTGGCTAACATACTGGGTTTTGTACTCCTTCATAACCCTCTTCGAGCTTTCTTGTTGGAAAGTTCTTGCTTGGTACGTACGTAATATAAATTGTTTAAAGTGATCAATTTTCTTTGTGGGTTTTAAATATATATATTTACTGGTGGGTCCATATATGGGTGACAGGTTTCCGATTTGGCCATACATGAAGCTTGTGTTTTGCATGTGGCTGGTGCTGCCGATATTTAACGGGGCAGCATATATTTACGAGAGTATTGTGAGGAAATATGTAAAGAATATTGGGGGCGTTGTGAACTCATCTTATTATTCTGAGGACCACAAGAAGGCGCTCCAGATGATGACCCTCGACGCAAGGAGATCCGTAGAGCGTTACATTGATAGACATGGAGCCGACGCTTTTGAGCGAGTCATCAAAGCGGTACGTAACAAATTAATTAATTATATTTTTGCATGCTTGCATTAATTCAAGCGTACGTACGTACGTGTGCTTATCTTGTGTTTTAATTTATAATTAACCTCTACGTACACTTGGATTTGCAGGCGGAAAAAGAAGTAAAGAAGAACTGAAGGAAGATATATATATACGTACGACTCAGTAGGGAAATCAAACGCCATATAACGGCTATTACTATATATATATATGAGATTCATGTAATGTAATTGTAAAGACACAACTGCGATCTACACCAAATTAACGTACTTGGGCTTAATATTGATGTGTATATATAACCCAAGAAGAAGAAAATGGCATTAATATAATGTTCATGTGAGAATGGCTTACATTTTGAAATGGAATTATAAAGATCTCGCATGACAAAGTTATTGTTCTTGTCTCTTGATATATATATATATATATATATATACTGGAATTTAACAGCTAGCATGCACAAATGTCAAATTTAACCAAATGATTAAAAATTAAGAAAAAATGTAAAATCAATCTCCATGGTTGCACTGTTTTGCAATAAGTTTCCTAACTAGGGTTTAAAAAGTGGCTTAAAAGTTTTTATATAAGCATAAATGATAAATAACTCTCTAACTCAAAACCCCTACTTTCGGCCAAAGGGGTGCATAGCCAAACTACCCCCAAAAGCTTTGGGATAATGGGATTGGTTTGCCATTTATGCTTACCACATAGTTTTAAGCCAATTTTTAAATTCTATGGTGATTACTTCAAATCATCGATGCAACGTCTACTGAGACTGATTTTGGATTTTTCTTAATTTTTATCAGTTTGTTAAATTTTAACTATATCTAGATGCTAACTGAGGTTTTCTGCTGAGCATCATCTGAATTTTTTGGATTTGTTTTTTATTTTGATGAATAAAAATGCATTAAAAAAACTCGAATATTCAAGAGGAAAGAGACCCTCACACGTCCCCCCCCCCCCCCCCAACCCAAAAAAGAAAGAAAGGTTTAAGTGGCACAACGCTGGCAAACACCTCGGGTTTTTGAGGCATTTCTTTTCTGTTTTCTCTAGAATGTAAAGCTTGTTAAGCTCATTCTTAGGAGCGGTGGGGTATCCAACTGCGCAATTAATGTTTCATTTCTTTCGGCTTTTTATTTTTTTTGTTGATAAGTATTCACTTATCAAAAAAAAAAATTATATTACCTTTTGAAGTTTGCTTGTCCTGTGGTTCTTCATCCTTTAGGGTGCGTGATAGATGAGAGTTGTGGAATTCTTTATATCATCTATTAAAAGTTATTGGACAAAATTCTACTAATAAAATTAAGTTATTGGAGATTAAGAGAAGATGTTTTTGGCTTCTAAAGGTTTCCCAAGATGCGACTTGGGAGTTGGAGGAAGATTTTAAAGTTGCAGGATTTGGCTAAGAATTTTCTCAAACCCAAGTTGGTGATGACAGTAATATCTCTCTTTAGAAGGATAATTGGCATCCAGAATGTATTCTTTTTGACAAATATGGCTACTGGGTCATTTAAGACTCTAGAAGTAGTATAGATGCCAAGATTTCTAGTGTTATAAGGGGAGGGAATTGGAATTGGCTTCCAGCTAGGTCGGAAGATTTGGTAGCCATTCAGTGTAAGTTGCCTCTACTTAATCTTGGATTGAGAGATAGTCCTCTGTGGTTACCAACAAAGAATTTTAAATATTCTTGTAAGGATACTTGGGAAGCTTTAAGGGTAAAAAAAGCTAAGGTTGATGGGCTTGGTACGGGTGATAAGCTGTTGAAATTGGGAGTGGCTGGTGATTTGAGATGTTATTTTTGTCGAAATATCATTGAGTGTAGAGACCACCTATTCTTTCATTGTGGCTTTAGCAAGAGGATTTGGAAGAATATTATGCTAAAATGTAATTTTCAGTCGTCTTTTCCTGTGGATTGGGAAGATGTTTTGAGAGAAGGGCTTGCTGTATGGAGGGGTAAAAGTCTCCTAGGTGTCATTTGCAAAATTGCCTTGGCTTCTACAGTTTATAATCTATGGAGACAGAAATAATCTGAAGTTTGGTAATAGTCTTTCGTCTGAAGAGAATTATGATTCAGATTCAATGGAAGATAAGTACCAGAATTATGGGGAAGGCAAAAGGAAAATTTAAAGATTCTACAATCAACGAACTCCTATATATGTGCTAATTTGGGTATTCCTTCCAATATTCTAGTGTGAAAGAAAGTTGTTGCTGCTGGGACGTTCTGTGGGGTTTTTGCCCCAATTGGGAACTCTAGTTGGTGTTGATTCTACTGACTGGTTTTGGCTAGTTATTTTGTTTCAATTTGTTTTGTATTGATGATGAACTCTTAGTTGGAGGAGAGGGTTTGTTTGCTCTTGGTCTTTCTTGTAGCTGAATTAATTGTTTAGTTGGTTTCTTGTGGTGCTGGTTTATTGCACTTGTTGATTTCTGTCCTGTTCTCCTAGATGGGGTGGTTTTTCTGCAATAAAGTCTGCTCCTTGTAAAATCATACCGTTACCACTGATATGGAGAACTGTTTCTGTGTATAGGAGTATAGCAGAATTTTCTTTCTGTGTATATAGTTTCTACCATGGAGTCTGCTGGTTGGGGTTGTTTACTGCTATGGAATCTGATCTGGAGCCTGCGGGTTTAATTTGCTGGTTGCTGCTGTTTGGCTTCTGATGATTAGGGTATGGTCTGGCTCTCTTTGCCTTTTGGTTTGATTGCACTTGTTTCGGTGTTTTATGCCTTGAAGTCTGCTGGTTTGGGGCTGTTTTCTGCTCTGAAATCTGCTGGCTGTCGTTTTTTGGCACCTGTTGATTGTGGTTGGGGTGTTCTTTGCTGGCTTCTGCTGGCTGTGGTTTACCGGTTTTTACCAGTTTTTGTTGATTCTTCGTTTAGCTGTTTCTGGTTATTGGCTGTATGTATATATAGTGTTGTAGTTGGGTTTGGCTAAGTTGTTTTCGTTGTAATTCTTTGGCTCCTCTACGGAAAATATTTTTCTGAAAAATGATTTTCTTGAAAATATTTTTCAACAGAAAACATTTTAAGTAGAAATAAACGGAATCTTAATGTTGTTTTGTTAGCTGGTTGCAGCTGTGTTCCAGTGAGGTCTTGCAAGATAGAACTTTGTAAATTTTGTGTAGAATAAAAAAAGCTATTCATCCAAAAAAAAAGAAAGATAAAGAAAATGCTACGCATTGAAAGGAAGATCAAAAAGGCAGGAAAGAAACTTAAACTAACAATATCAAAATGAAGAAATTAAGGAAACCAACTTCTTTGCCAATTGGCTCTTTGGATTTGTTAAATCAGCACTTACTTGTGGACTTAAGCTCCTATTTAATAAATGAAACACAACATGCACAGTTTCAGTTGAAATGAGAAGTGAATTACGAAGAAGACAAGATTAATACTCAAGACTTTTATTCTGATATTATGTTGACTATTCCAGAAGCTTAAGGTGATAAAAAAGTGTGAATTTAATCATTAAATTAAAATTCTAATAATAGGCTTGCTTTGTTGTGCCTTTAGAAGCAGCGGCTTGGGGTTCTTAGTGATCGTCTTCAAGTTAACTTCCACAAAATTATCATCAGATCAGCAAAACTTTTTTTCAATTCACACATTCAACATTCAAGAAATAATTACCACTCCAATCTTTTCAGGAAAAGAGCCAATTTTCCTTTTCTAGAAAAAAAAAAAAAAAAAAGGATGTTACACTGGAAGTCATTACGAAAGCGTCAAAACCACCATTACAATGGCATCTGAAGAATACACGATTGAAAAAACAAACATAAAAAACATAATCTAGCAACTGATCTTTGCCGAGTAGAATTCCAAGCCATGATTACATCATTCAAGAGGTTGGAGCTAAAACCTGATGAAAGAAACAAATATCAAAAGCACAATCTAGCAGGTAGATTCCAAACCATGGTTACATCATTCAACACATTAGAGCTAGTACTGAACCTGCAAATACCTGGAATTGATAATATTCCTTCTTTGAATTTAGCAGTTAAACATGAAGATCTAGCCTTGTATCTTCAGCCAGGAGGCAGTCCTGTCGGATTCACAAAATGCAGTGTGTATGAAGCACCGTGGACAAAAAGGAAGGCCCAAGTAATTTATGAAAATAATAAGACTTACTTCTAAAACCTGTAAATCTTTGTTAGCTTCTTCTGAGATTCTGGTACACTAGCACAATTTGTTGCCATAGCAAAAGGGAGGGTTGAATGGATTAGCCTATTGTTATCCTGATCTGTAGCTTGACTAGGTTTCAGGATGTGTTTTGCTCCTGCCCTTAGTTTCATAGGACCTAATCTTGCCGAATTATCCACTTGAGAGGAATCAATGCCACTAGAACTTTGAAGCACATCCTTTTGATTCTCATTTGGGCAACATTCTAACATGATTGCTTTATCCCTGCTTGGATCGAATTCAACAACTCCTGCATTACATTGAACGTCCACGCCACAGTTTTCTCTCGTTAACCCCATCACAGTACTTAAATCCTTTTGCATCTCTAAATTAAGTATCCTGGTGGGCTTTGTTAAACAATCTGCTTTAGCTACAGGCCTCTTGGATTTCTTGCAAGGATCAGGCACTTTGATACCAAAAGCTTTTGATTTCACAGTATCTTTGAACTTAATTCTGTTCCTATAGCCCTTGTTGGTGGCAGAAGTTAAATTAACTCCAGGAATGGCAGGAACAGGTGGAGGGTGAAGTATAGGTGCTGGAGAGAGTGAATTCGTGATGTATGATTGAGAGTTCATGGGATTGTAAGGATAAGAAACTGGTAAATGATTCATAAGTGGGGAAGGAAAACAATTAGTTCCAGAGATAAGATGGGGAAGATATCTACCACCCACATCAGAAAAAGGTTGAGAGGAGGGAATTAGTGGTTTATCCTGTTGTGCATGTAACAACCAAGGGGGCAGGCTGTTTGAGGATCTCTGAAACCAAGTGGGTTGAACACTGTCTCTACAATCTGGGTGCAAGAATGGAAAGTTGAAGGCTGATTTTGCAGCATGACGTAGATTCTGCTTGTTTTTATGTTCAACAGGACTCCAAGGCATATGATGACAGGTAATGTGAGGGCCAGAAAGCAGTGGTAACTGAGAACTGACTCTTAGATCTTCAGCTCTAGATATAAAGGGTTCCTGGAGGCAGGGTGCACCACCAAACATTGATGGGGAAGCAGATGAATGAACAAAAGAATGCACATTATCACTAGGATTTTTGTTGATGGTAAGGTTGCCATTTCGATGCACCACATTAGTTTGCCAATTGGAGACTGAGTTAGAAAACCTAGACTCTGAAGCTTTCGACAGCAAGTTGCTCCGTGACATGTGATTGCACTGAATTCCTAATGACTGAGCTACAGTGTCCTTTGATTTTCCTGATGCAGGTTGTAACATCCAATCCTGCAGAAAATTTCTCTCCATAGATGAATTGTCCATGGCAGTACTTGTAGGACAATCATCTGTAATGATCTCCTTATCAGTCCAGACCTTTCCGTCCTCAAATCCTTGTACCTCTTTGCTACTTCTACCAACTGCTACATCTTTACCCATCAACCGCATTGTTGTTTGGTTAGAATTTAGCAAGATTTTATCTGAACTGTCGTTAGGATGACAAATCGCATAAGTATTTTGGTTCTGCACCTGGTTATATTGTCTGTATCCAGTGAAAGAGGTATCAGACAGGCTCAGCTCTGAATCAAGCAGGCGGGCAGAGTGGTTGCTCCCCCTCTCAGAATTAAGCCACTGAACATCTGATCTTCCAGTACCTTCTAATTCAGTGACACCTAACCTAGCTGGTAAATGTACTTTAGGGTTCTCTGTAACATAATTTTGCACAGGAAACAAGTTTAATGGATCTGTTGGATGTTCTCTCTCAATAAAATGCCTCTTCTTCACACTTGAATAATCTCCAGTACTTTGTGGCAGGACAAGATTATGCACAGGCAAGCTACTGGAAGAGCCAGTTATTGTACTTGGCAGCCAGTGCTGGTCAAAACCACCTTTCCCACTTGAACTAAACTGGATTAACTCACCTTGTGAGTTGAGAGGCAAACCAAAAAATCCGTCATCCATGCAATTTTCTCTGAAGGAAACTGCTTTTTGCGTCTGCTCTGGAGATTGACATACGCTATTCATCAACTCTATTGGAGACACATGACAAAATGGTTGGAAATGCAACGTACTTCCACTAAAATTCTCCGTGGCATATTGAGACAGAAATGGCGGCCTCCTGTTTGCATTTTCATCTAAAACAAAACAAGATGATGACGGCTGTGACGATGCCCTTGTGTCTGCCATTGAACTGATTGCAGCAACGCCATGGATAGGATCTACAAAATGATCAACCAGCTTTCCACACTCATTGAAAGTTCTGATAAAATTACCACCTACTTGAGCATTTACACAAGGATTATGCCTTTCTTCAAGTGCAGAAATGAGTCTAGGAATGCCAACAGATGCAGGCTTACATGACATAGTTGAATGGCCTTGATTAAACATATGCATTGTATCATCATGAATTGCAACTTGACTTGGAGAAACTGATTTCTCTGGACAATGCTTTATTTTGTCTTGAAAAGCAACATGTGGCCTCAGAAGACATGGTATATCAATATGATCACCCGTATTGAGCAACTGTTTCTTCCTGGCTATAGGTTGAACCTCAGTTCCACTATCTGAACTAATAAAAACATCATTATCAGTTCCATCTACCACCATAGGGGAAACTTCTTTATCACGTTCAGCGGATGGTTCCTCTGATAAAGTAGCAAAAGCATCTGAAAATTGGTCACCACTGCTGTGCTCAAAGGCATCTGAGATATTTTTCTTCCTTGGACCAAGTATGTCATCCTTACCTGAGAACCTCACATGCCTGTCAGGCCTTTGAATACCAGAATGATTTACTTGACTACGTTGCAATTTGCAAATTGCAGAGTTCAGCCTAGGAATTACTTTTTTATGGTTTTTGAGAATGCTGCGAACAGGAAACACTGGCTTCTGCTGCTTTAAAATTAATTTGGATGTTTGAACAACTTTGAGCTTCTTTTGCATAGATAAGCATTTGAGACTTGGTTTCTTTCCTTGCATAGAAGCAGTATTCAAGATGGCCTCTGGAAACCTCTTATTACAAGATGAACCATTCAGTTTTCTAGCGAAATCAAATGGAGGTGGTGGTTGGAGCTTATGCAAATCCTCCTGACAGACAAGAAAGCCATAGCATCATTCATATAAAGTTTTTAAAATTACAACACTTCCACTATACATAGCTCAATTGGTGGGATAAATTAGTTTACAGAATCATGTTGAGTGGTTGACTAAGTTCTAGGTTTGGCAGTATTACTTCCATTTTTAACGTAAAGGCCTCAAGAGTACTATATAACCCCAATGCCTAGGAGTAGAATGCCAGGATGCGCAATATGCTCGAAATATATATAGCTTATGGAATCAAAGGCTGAAAATACTCGAAGTCACAAGTACGAAATAGTATTAGTTTTATTAAAAACATAAATAAATATTGCAATCAGTGCTTTAGAAACAATTTAAGATACAAATCAATACAATGAGTATGCGAGGAAACATTATTAAAAACATAAATAAAATATTGCAATCTTAACTCTCTACATAGACTTGAGTGCAAGGCTGCATGTCAATCTGGTCTAAGTGTCAGATGGATGCATCCAAAGTGTGCATGTCTACATGGCAATGAATCCAACTCATATTTTGACACTAGGTATTCCACTCCACCCATACACCACAAATGAAAGTGCATTTGATTCCTTTCAAACATCTAAAAAAATCCATGCCATGCCATGTAATTGGTGATCCCAGGTGATTCCAAACAAAAATGATATGGATGGTTTTTCTACTAACATAGGTGTTCAATATGTTTGAAGTTCCTTGTTAAGTTGCTGTACCAAGAAACCAAGGGAGTGAAAGAAGCAACTTTGCCGAGGATAGGGGTTGCAGGAGAGAGGGAAAGAGATTGTCTATGGACGGTCAAGTAAACAAAAGCACTTTGGATTTTGGAAATCAAGTCCAAACCCCGTATATTTTTATTCTTTTTAATTTTGACCTCAAGACCCCAACTTTCAATTTGAAAAATTTGAGACCTAAGTTTAGGCCTATTCTAAATTCGAGACCTTTGTCAACATTTCCATCAAATAATAACATAAATAGCTGTGAAAATGCAATTATACCCTTTAGATAAAAATACTATATATATTTTTTAAATAAAAAGGGTTGGTTCGTGTCACCTAGCCACCCCCTAAACAGAGAGGATGGCTCACGTCCACCCTATTCAAAGGGAGTGGAGCCACCCCTCAAATTAGGGTAGCCGCAAGCCACCCTAATTTGAAGGCCACTCCCTCTGTTAGGGGCAACCACAAGCCACTCCCCTAAGGTGTTGGTGGTTGGGCTAACCAATTTTTTTTATCTATTGAATTATAGAATGAGGCTTTAAAGTCGAAATGACCAAAAGCACAGGGGGATCCAAGTCTTTGAATTACAATCTAATCATTCATTAGGAAACAACTATAAGTGGGAGGCCAAAAAATTATGTCTTGGTTATTACACTCTATGCTACCAGAGATTAGTTAGGGATACTTATTTCTTGGCACGACAAAGGAAATTGGGATGCAACCTCTCATACATATTCAAAAATTGGAAGGATTATTGGCAGTGGTAGCTTGAGGGATATTTTGTACTATCTAGATTCTCAACCCAAGACACAAGGTTGGCTCATACAAGCTATTACACCATTCGATTGAATGACTCTATAACAAGAATGTTTCCTTCTTTATTTTTGCATAAAATTTGTGAACTTGATAAGCATCATCAACTGTCATTTTCTCCTAGTATCAATAAAAGCGTTGAGCCTTTTGTTCCTGTTCATACTGATGTTTGAGCCCCTTCACGGGTGGTTTCTTTATCTAGTTATTGATGATTTGTTTCTTTTATTGTTAATTTTATCGAATTCCCCTGGGTTTATTTGTTAACAGATAAAAGTGATGTGTTCTCTGTTTTTCAAATGTTTCATAGAATGATTTAAACCAGTTTCATACCTCTACAAAAATTGCCCGTTTAGACAATGAAGGTGAGTATATGTCTGGTGATCTCTATACATATTTTTTTGAACATGGCATTATTCATCAAACCACTTGTGTTAATACTCCCCAACAGAACAAAGTTACTAAGTGAAAAAATATACATCTTTTAAAGGTAACTCAATCATTAATGCTTGATATGCATGTTCCCAAATCTTATTGGGGTGATGCATTACTCACCGCTGCATATTTCATCAATAGGATGGCCTCACGTATCTTAGATTTCAAAGCACCTCTGGAGGTTGTGTCCCCACCCTTATCTACTTCAAAAGGTATCTCTCTAAAGGTGTTTGGTTGTGTTTGTTTTGATCAAATTCATGGTTCAAGTTGGGTAAATTAGATATTCATGCTCTCAAATGTATCTTTGTGGGTTATTCCTGTAGTCATAAGGAGTATAAATGTTATCATCCCCCAATGCAGAAACATTTTTTCTCGATGGATGTTACATTCTTTGAGTCGCATATTTATTTCTCATCCACCCAAACTTCTCTTCAGAGGGAGAATCCGAGTGAGGAGAAGTTTTCTATTAGTCCTTTACTTGTCCTTACTCTTGTGCCAGAGCATGACAATAGCAACCTCTTACTGATAAGTCTTCTATTAATGAGTTGTATGAGCCGCCAATGGACGAGTTGTGAGTTTACTCCATACACCAGAAATGTAAGACCATCCCGATGCTCCTTGCCAAATATCTGACCTTGACTCAGGTAATACTATTTTTATCCCTGATTTAAACTCTTCAATACTTGGGTTGGCAATAATATTAATATTCCTATTGCACAATGCAAAGGAGTCGGGTCATGTGCTTAACATCTTATATCTAAATTTGTTTCCTCAGCATCTTTCACACTCACATCTTTTCTTTGTGTCCAAATTGTTGTTTGTATCTATTCCTAAAAATTTACCGGAGGCACATAACTGTCCAAAGTAGAGGGAAGTGATGCAAGAAGACATGAAAGCTTTTCAATAAACGAATTATGTTTTATATTAATTTCAAAACCAAATATCAAACTGAAATATTTTGTTTTCCTCCATTTTTTTCTACTTTTGGTCTGTCTCAAGGGAAATGTTGGGCTTTACTTCAAAAGATACTCTAGATCCATTGGATGTATATCGCATATAAAGTAGTATTGAAATTGTCTTATGCCTAGGATTTAGAACAAGTAGTCCGCACAGGAGAGCAAGTACTGTTCTTAAGAGCTCATGGCTGATCGATTAATGTCCCTTCGGATGGAGATTCTCATCTATCAGTCTAAGGCCCATTAACTGATCTGTTCAATGATGCTTAAACTTTCCATGAAATCCTTTTCTGTAGGCAGCCATGAATTTTCATCCCTTCCAGTTCAGCAAAATATCATCCAAACCAGAAGGCTGGCTAGAATGGCTATGCTTGCCATTTAATCCTCATTTTCATGTCTTCTCGTGTATCTTTTAGTTCTATTATTTTCTTTCTTCACATGGTAAATTCGAATGAAACAACCATGAAAATAGTGACAAGAATGTCATACAATCATACTTGGAGGGGGAAAAATATTCTCACTTTATGGATAAATAAAATTTCCAAAGAAGTCATCACAAATCCCCATGAACACTTCCAACTTTCTTGATAAATGAACCACTTATGAGAACCTATTGATTGAACAGTTCAACTGTTCTGTTTAATAAAAAATTTTCCATTTTAACATTTGAGAGCTTCCAAAGACCACCTTCCACTTCTACACTCCATTTGATAAAGTTGGAACTACCCAATAATAGTGATGCTACCAAAACACACTTTGACACCGCTATATGCTAGAAGTATATTCTACATCCATCACAGTCAGGTTTCAGCTTGTCTTAACACAACCAATGCCTCACATGGACAAGGCAACATGATGGGCTCCAAATCTATCTCACAAGGAAAAGAGGACTGAAAAAAAGGAAAAAGTCTTGCGCAATTCATCAAAGAAAATGAAGATATCAAGAGTTCAAAACAAACATAACAAAACAAATCTTTCCAGTATCTCTGTAAAACTCTTCAATCCACACATAGAAAAAAATTTAGAAGAAAAAGGAAAGGACAGAAATAAAGTAAAACTCAGAACTACAACTTAATGAAACCCCCAACCTGTTAATTCACTGCAATTTGCCTTCATTGCACGTTCACATCTTGAACCAATGCTTATTGGTACCACTCAAACGCCCTTTAGGATTAGGGTTCTCCACAAGTCACAACACGAAAAGTGCAAGAGTGCAAACTGGAAGATCTTTCCACGAAATCCCATTTCTAATCAAACTGTTGCAGTTTCTAAGCTCAGATTCCCATATACACAGGCAAGTTTAGCCATATTTTATAGTTTTTCAAAGTACCCTTCACCAATAGTCGTTACATAACACATCCTTCAGTAAGAACCATAGACGAACATTTATTTTTTTTATGAGTAAACGAGATATCATTAAAAGTGTAAGGCGCCCCAAGTACACAAAAAAAAAGTACCTAGCTAGTAGGAACAAAAAGAACAAGAAAATTATGATAATTAATCACCAAAGGATAAACAAAATCAGTTGTTCAAAGATACAGAGTATTGAAGAATAAAGACTTAATTTCCACCAATGTCCTCTCATGATCCTCAAAACTTCTGTCATTCTTTTCCCTCCAGAAACACTACAAAAGGCACGAAGTCAGCATCTTACATACAGCAGCACTCCGAGTACTACCAATAGTTCACCAACACCCATCAACCACAATGACATGCCACTTTTAGAGATTATCCATGGTAAGGATCTATCTTAGGGACTTCTACTAAGCAAAAAAGGCCACCCTCAAAGGAATCTTAGTCCACTGAACACTCTTCCAAGGGAAACAAAACCCACATCATTACCTATGACTCTGTAGAAGGATTTAACATCAAATAACCCTCTTTTGGAGGGGACCCACCACAACTTGTCTTTACCTTCCCGTCTTAATCATGAGCCACTCTAGCAAAGCTCATGTTCCACTAAATAGAACCATCAGAAAGCTCCAAGTGAACCACAATAGAAGCATCCTTTGCGCAAGCAATACTGTCTACAACTAGAAAAGCTTCCTTAAGGGCCAAATCCCCACACCATAGATAATGCCAGAAAGTAACCTTGGAGCAATCTCCCACCTCAAATCTGGTATAACTTGAAAATTTCTCCCAACTCCTAATATTCTTCCGAAGCCCCACCCCATACACCCCAAGAGGCTCATCAAAACCCCATCCACCCCATGAACTACCAAATTTAGAGTCCACCACCACTCTCTACCAAGCCTTTCTCTCTTGCCCATATTGCCAAAGCAATTTTCCAAAGAGAGCAAGATTGAACCTCCACAAGTTCCAAACCCCCAACCCTCCTTTAGAGATCCGCGAACAAATCTTAGACCAGCTTACCAAGTGATATTTGAATTCCTCACCTAGCTCACCCCCATAAGAAATCATGTTGAAACTTCTCAATACTGTTTGCGACACCCGTAGGGAGAGGAAAGTGGAAAGTGTGCTCTTGATAAGGATAACCCTACCACCACTCTTAGACAAATACATCATTTTTCAACTAGCAACCGACATTCGATCTTCTTAATAACACTGTCCCAAATATGCTTGGCCTTATAGGAAGCCTCCAATTGTAGAGAAGAAACCCCACAACCCAGAATACTAGCCAACGCATCCACATTATCAACATTTTCCACAGGATGACGTAGATAATTTGGGTCAGCCCCATAGAAAATCGAAGTATCATCAGCAACAGAACGTGAGAGATATCAATCCCACCAACATTCCTAGGCCCCACAGAGAAGCCAGACAACAAAATTTCACACACTGCAACAAAAATCATCATATCCAATTCCTCCATCACCATGACAAACAACAAAGGAGACAACGGGTCCCCTTGTCTCAAACCACCGGAGCTACTAAAAATACCTGTGGGAGTGCCATTCACCAAAACTAAGAAATGTACTGAGGAAATACAATATCCAAGAGCACCATTTTCCCCCCAAAATCGCACTTTCTTAGCATCTACAACAAAAAATCTCAATTAACATGATCATAAGCCTTTCTAAGTCCATTTTGTAGAAAACACAGGTTCTCCAAATCTTCTAATGCTATCAAGGCATTGATTGGCAATAAGAATAGGATCTAGGATCTGCTAACCTCAGATGAACGCATTCTGCGACTTAGAAATAATATTCTCCAACACCACCAATAGAGATGATCTGCATCTTTAAAGCATAACCATTGGTTTCCTTGCCATTTTATCAACTTCACTCAAGTAACCAGACCCACACAAATTTCTTTATAAATGCTCTACAAAGATATCACCAGTTTTTATTTTCAAACTTGAAATCATTTGGTTGGTGTCAGTTAACTAAGTTAGCAATATCTCTTTTTCTCATATAAAGACCACAAATCGAAACAGCCTACACCAAGTACAAGGGTTTTAAGGGATGTTAGAGCATTACCTCCCATTTTGTAGCCCATAGGCTAAATATGCCTCCTATGGACCAAAAAAATAAAAATCTTGAATCTTTTCAAGCTTAATTACTTCTTAATCTTGCTATCATAGTCATGCCAAAAGTTCTAACTTGATCACTTATCATGATTATGAAAACACCTTGACGCATAACCAAGTCCTTCTATGCCCTTCACCTCAAGCCAAATATTTGCAACTTTCTCCATCTTTTGTATCCCCATGCATTGCATAGAATACATTCGGCATGATCTTGTACAGATCTTTGAAGTCTCTTCACCTCAAATCACATACCTGCTAGTTTCTCCATCTTTCTTACATCTCATGCACTCATTCTCCTATTGCTCATGTTTATAGTAAGGGATAAAAAGCTGCCAACTTGTCTATAGATGTCCATTCCTTTTACCTTAGTTTCGTAAATATATTCCTAGTAAACAACTTAGCTTCTGTCCACCTCGAAGTATCTCCTATTTTTGAACATTGTTTACCTGATGGATTGACTACAGAGATTACAACATTCCATGGGAACCATATATTTTATCATAAGGCAACTGAGATATCTTAGTTGGAGTCTATAACCACCTACTTGAAATATAGTTCCTTCTAAAAGATTACTAGTGATATTAAATGGGTAGTATATGATTATAAATTGTGCATATGGTCTTATTGACCTTTATTAACTTCATTCTCTTGCTCAAGGGTAGCATCAACACATGTGACAATTTTATGTGTAAACAATGCCAATCTTGAGACATTGATCTGAAATCCTTGAATGCCTCATATTTCTTTTTCTTGCAATTTTCACTTGTCATTTCTTGCACAATCGAGGAGCTCGACAAAGAAGGTAATCAATTAGATTAACTAGGACCATTCGGAAGCATTTCACATGAATTTTGTAAATTGAAGTTTCTAGATGACTTAAAATAGTACACAACAAAACGCGGCTCAAGAAAGACTTCCTCTAAAATCTTCTTCGACAAGATATACAGTTAGAATTGCATCTCTAATGGTAGTGATTTGACAAGTAGTGACTAAATCAGATATTCTAATGGTGGTTTCGAAACCTACTAATACACCTAAATCACAATATATTAATTCCATGCACAACGTAACTTGATGGCCAAATTACAAAACCAGCCTACGTATTTCTGAAGATAAATTCACTCTTGGAGCTGAGAGGCATAAATTCAGTATTCCCATGTTTTAAAATCTCCAAATTTGTATATTTTTTATTAACTTTTGAAGCTATGTTGCTTAATGCATCAAATCCTTAACTCTTGAGGTCGGCCATGGCACCTAAATTCCAAACTCCACTCATTTCTACTTCGAAGAGAATAATATTTACATAAAAGCCAAACAAGTTTCAGGATTGTAGTCTCTATTAAAACTTTTCACATCCCACTTAACTCCCTCGCTCCAGTTTGATTCTCCAAAATCCTGATAACACTTGTTGAAAAGGAGGATAAGGCTCAAATTCTACTTTTAAGAAAAAAATAATAAAAAATCCATGCATTAACTCTATATCTCCTGACTCTTCAAGGAAGGGACAAATAAAAGCCGATTCCTTTGTGTACTTGCAGAATGAATGTGCATAACTGTTGAACGAAACATTAAGGAAAGTAGATGTGATTTTGTGGATCCCATTCTTTGATTAGTTTCTATTCCAGTTTCTCTATGTGTCTTACTTATTTTGATTATAAGTATTGGTAAAGCAATGTTAGGAATGTTGTGGTTGGGTCAAATAAGTTTATGGATTAGAAATTTGCTATGATTTTTGTTCCTAGATTCTAGAAAACTGTAGCTTATTGTTATCTAGTTTTAGTTAAATCTATGTATAAATTCAGATTGTGGCAATTATAAACAATATCTATGCAATAAATCTTAAATAGTTAAATCTGGAAGATAAATAAATCAATCAATAAGTCAAACTTGAGAAGAAAAAAAAAGTGATGATTTTTTTTGATAAGTTTTTTTTTTCTTTTTTTAAACACAAGGGGAATTTCGAACTAGTAACACCTACGCTTCATGATGATGACTGTCACCCAAAATTATTGTGCAATCAGCTATACCCTAGAGAAGAATTAATATTTGATTTAGATAAAACAATTACTGTTATGAACAATTCATCATCTCATCATGCCCATACTCTGGAGCTTCACATGTACTGAATCGATATAAAAGGCATAGCTTATTGCTTGCTTAAAATTTGGGAAAAAATTGATCTTTTTTGTTTTGGGAAACTTCTCTTTCCAATCAAAGCATGGGTAAAGAAGATAGTAACAAGCCCAAATTACTGTCAATCTAGGCTGCTAATAACTTCGTTCTGAATCTTCATTAAAAACAACCATCAAGCTTAACAAAACTATTAGGTTTTAGTGTGTTGGAAAATTCATGAACATGGGATCTATGTTGTAATGTTTAGGTCTTGAGCTAAGATTGAGTCCGTGTCAAATGTCAAATTGAGAGATGGTTGAAATTGATGAATTCAAGATTTCGATTGATGTATGCTCGATGTCCAATCGATTGAACCAGTGTGACAAGTCTCCATACAAATGTCAAAGAAGTTCGATCGCTCCCATGATCGACGTTGGATCGATCGAAGTAGTGCAGAAGATTATCATACAAATTCCCGAGAAGTTCAATCGCTCCCACAATTCATATACGATCAATCAAACAATGTGCATCAGGTGTCATACTGAAACTCGAGGAGTTTGATCGACACTTCAATCGAATCACAATCGATCGAACACATGCGATCTTGAAACACTACAGTTTAATCAATACTCAATCGATCGAAGGTGCGACAGATTGTTTTATTTTTCAGCTGACTTACCTACTAAAACCCTAGTTTTACCCTACCTTTATAAGCCTTTTAAGCCACTATTTTCATGTGAAGTGAAGGCCATTATTCTTTGTTCATGGAGAGACACTACACCTTCCTAAGCCTAAATTGAAACACAAAATCTTTCATGTGTTACCATTAAACCACATAAAAACCTTCAGCAATTGAATTTGTAGGTTGCAAAAGAAATTCTATAGAATAAAGGCCAGAGTTCTAGAGTTGCTGTGGCAGAAGACAAATGGGTCTTTTGTTGGGGTTACAAGTCGGTGTCTAGACTACAAAGGTTTTATGAGTATATACTGATTGTAAATTTGATTTCTATAGTGGAAAATTTCATGGGGTTGGCCGCCTCCGTATTATTTTTTCTTTTGAAAAGTTCTTCAAATGTTTCCAGTTCGTTACTAAAATCTCTGCGTTGTTTTTATTTTATACTTAATTTGATTTTGGTAATTATCACTCTGGTTGTTGGAAATTGAAATTGTTGTGATTGTTCGGAAACACCTATTCACCCACTCTAGGTGTTGTTTAGGGTTGTAGCGCGTTTTTCAAAAACACAATTTAGGAAGAAACTGATGTTAAATGCTATGCCAGCTACTTCTCACGACGAACTTTCCAAGATTTCTATTACCTTCTAATTATCATATACAAAGATTACAACATAATAGTGGAAATATTTTATTTGACTTTTGGCAATGAACAAAAGCTTCGGGACATCCATAAAAGAAAATGTAAACTATTACAGAAAAGTCTTCTTACCAGGAGCATGGTGAAAAAGTCTCTAGATGGAATGCTTATACATACTAATTAATCTATTGCTTCTTTGATTCTTATAATATGCATGCCACACATAAATGTACACTTAATAAGGCTTAAGAGCATAATGAAATGCTTCAATCATTTTTTCTTTTTGTTTGGGGGGGTTGCCAAGGCATGATGGCCAAGGCTATTTTTTTCAAGGAAGGCCAAATGAAAAAATACAGTTAAAGCTAAAGAATCTCTACTTCAAAAAATCATTCCTTGTTGGGTACCTAAATAATCTTCACTCGTATATGAATTAAAATATATTTTCAGGAGATAGTTGAGTTCCCAGTGTCAGCTTAGTGAAATAGACCAAAGGGACTAAAAGTTAACATTAAATTCACATGTATTGATACATGGCAAAGATGTAGAGGAAATATACTGACTCCATTTGTAAACTTTGTTTTCTGTTCTGAAAACAAAATATTAACAAATAATCCAAAACATTTATCAAAACATAAAAATAGTTTTCGCCTTTATTTATGTCACATTATTATGACACTGTTTCAAACCAAAAAAAACACCCTTCAAAACACATTAATAAATAGAGCCTACGATCTTTCTTTCTTCTAACATCAAACATCTAGTTAGAATATGGAACATGAAGGTAGGGACTGTCAAATGTACATTAAAATATTCAAAACATTCAAAGACAGCTAGAATTTGAAGGAAAAGAATTTAGTTACTCATGTATTGAAAAGGTAAAAAAAGTTAAGAATTTTGATGATTTTTTAACTAATTAAGGTTGATATATAGACATATGTCTTTCTGCCCCGACTTGAAGTTTGTTTAAGGCAGTTGCTCATATAAGGCTCCTTAGGACATATGTATGAAGACATTCTGGAGCAGGAAAAAAAAAAACAGCATGAGGTTTTTTGTAGTCCTATAAGTCATTTTATAAACCTTTCAGAAAAGTATTTAAATATTTTTCCTGCCTTTCTTATTTAGAAGCAAGAGCACAGTTGAGTTTTCAAAGTCTTAACGCTTCTGCATTTCCAGTGCTTGTGAAATACGAGTTGCATAGATTTATAAGAATCTGATTTTCAGTTAAAAGTTTAGAAGAGAAGGAAGCTTAGGGAAGCCTGCTGAAACTCCTCAAAACATGTCATGTAATCACAGATGTTGAGCATCAGACCAGAAATAAGTCAATCAAGATTTTGCCCTTCAAACTCTTTCGGTCAAGCCTTTCGTAAACCCTATGCAACTAGCTCAAATGATAGTTACAATTCCTATTCATACCATAATGCTTTTACACCAAAATATTCCTACATATTTTATAAACATCTACCGCACCTCAACATGGTTGTGATAAATGACCTTTACAAACTTGTATGAAGAGACTGTTGTGTACATATTATTATTGTTAGATATATGTTATGAATATACTCAAACCATTCTGCAGATCCATTAACCAAATAAGAACCTAAAGTTAGCAGAATTGTTTTGACTATGGCTGTAATCGAGCCGAGTATTAAATGTTCAAGGTTGGTTCGTTTAATTTTGTTTCGAACATGAGTCAACTTCGAACTCATCACCGAGCTAAATAATCTGTTTAAACTCGGTTCATTTATTTTTCAAACGAGCTCGAGCTCATGTACAAGCTACTCAATTAACTTATTCATTTCTTATATAAGTAAATATCGTCATTATTTATATTTTTCGTAAATCCATACTAATCATTAGTTATTTAATTGTTATTAAGATTTTATCATTCTAGTTAATTAGAAAAATAATCTTTAATTATAAAATTATACAAATTAATATCACCAACCTTAAATTTATAATAAATCATATATAATTTTTTAATCATAAAATATAATAGTTATATTATATCTTACAACATTATCTAAAATCTTAAACAATCCCATATCAAGTCTATATGTATGTTTTAAAGTATATATATACATTCATTATACATACACATACACATCTATTTCAATACTCACAATCACAACAATTTAAACTATATCTATCACATTAGGAAGATAATTCTCTTTCATCTTTTATATATTAAATATATGGTCATTACAAAGTTATTAAGAATAATCCTCTAAAAAAATAATAAAATAAAGTAATACGAATTTATATGAACTTATAAAAGTCGAACCGAGTTTATATGAGTTCAGCTCGTTTAATAAACAAGCCTAAATTTCTACTCAAGCTTAGTTTGTTTATTAAACGAATCAAACTCGAGTCGAGTTTATACAAGTCAAGCTTGAGCTTTTATGAACAGCTTGGTTCCTTTATAGCCCTATGTCTAACCATGACAGGGAAAGTAAAACCTGAAACTATGGTGAATTAAACAGGTATTTTCTGGAACATGTGCAAGATAAACAGTTTTGCCCCTCCAAATATCCATAGTAAATAAATAATAAAACTGGACTAAATAAAAACATCAAGAAAAATATTTGTACTGAAAGCATAAACCTTGCTCCTCCAAATGTTCCCTGTTAGCTTCTCAAACAGCACATCAAGAATTATCTAGAATGATGAAATTATTAAAATATTAAAGGCCCAAGAAAAACCCAAAGTGGACTTGTTCTAGTGGAAATTAAGACATTTATCCGTGGGAAAAAAAACATATAAGATCTGTTCACTAAATAATGGTGCCTGCGCGCCTCGACTCTTAGGAATTAGAGAAGAACTTCTTCGCGTGGGCTAAGCTAGAGAAGATTCAATCCAAGAAAGAAATCTCAATCCAGAAGTTAAGTTCCCCATATTAACATGACAGTACTGGAAATTAATCTGCAATATATGTTTCCAACCATATACTTCTCGCAGTTGAACCAAATAAGCTATTCGCTTGTTGAATATAAGATCTTAACAATATGCTGTCTGGGCCTAAATTTTGACAAGCACTAGTAAAGAGTACTGCACGGACCATTCTCCCCAATGATTCTCGTTCAAATGTTTCCTAGCAAAAGGTCGATTCAATGGCATTATTTGATCATGCAAGCAGTAAAATTAAGGTCCTATAGATTTATAAACCACTTCTTCATTCTCTAAATAAACATAAATTTCAGCACACAATTCCTTCTTATAAAAAGTAGTACTTATCATTGCTGTCAAATGATTTTCTCTAACAAATTATATATAGTCTGCCTAATTGCAAATTTAGCTAGCTTCCGAACTGGCTATATAGCAGATAAGATCAAATTTTCCAATACCAGTAGCGCACACTTCCATCTGGCAAAGTTCTTCATCAGCAACAAATTTCATCTCATGAATATTAATTATCAGACTCACAAACAGCGTTGTTGCTCAAACATTTGCCTCTCGATTGAAAAACAAGAACTGAGGCATAAGTAGCCTCAGCATTTATAGATCAGTTGGAAACTTTTAATTTTCTCAGAATCTGTCCTTTAACCGAGGGAAAGTCACATGGAATAAGCAAATAACATTTTGATCGATCGATCCCACCAATTCGAGATCCAGTTAATTAGTCACAAGAACTACCAAACCAACAACACCAAATGGGCAAGATTATATATCATGATGGTGATCATAGTATGTAGTTCGTCTTTTCAATTAACTTCCATGTGATAATACAAGTCTTGGAAATTACTCCATCCATTTCACCCGATAACTTCCATGTGATAATGATGTATATCATTTCACCCTATAACTTCAATATAAACAATATTGTTGTGCTCTTCAAGGCCATCTCTTTCCCAGTCATATTCCACCCATGTTAATCATCACATATATACTTGCCATCAAATCAAGATCCCCAAATGATTATATTTCGAATAAATGTTAGTCCAATAGTGGGAAAAAAGCAGCATCATTAATCAAGGACAAAAACCTCCCCACCTTATAAAAGCCCTCGCTGCCCAACCCGTACTGTACAGCTGGAACACCACACCTCCACAAACTTCTCAATCCTCCACAATACAAACATGAGAGACCCCATTATTCCTAGTTTTTTTTTTTTTTTTTTTTCGACTTTTTCTCTTTATACTGATCAGAGACCCCATTCATTGCCGCCTAGTTCACACAACAGTACAATTTCAAGGCCACTGGTCTTGTCCTCAAACGTATTGCAGTAATCTTTAAGCAGCTTTCTCAGCAGTAAATCATGCAGAAAAGTGGGAAAGAGCTAATACCCAATGGAGAATGTAGCATAATCAAACAAAAACAACTCAAACATCACAAGACTAAAGTAATCAACCCAATATTTTATGATAGAAATTAATCACATACCTTGTTTGCAATTGACCCATGATCTTTCACACCCTTCTTCTTCAACTTCTTCTTCTTATTCTTCTTCTTCTTCTTCTTATTCTTCAACTTGCTCACAATTCCCATACCTTTCTCTTCTAAAACCCTTCTCTTCTTCTTGTTCATCTTCTTCCTCTTCTTCTTCCTCATCATCTTCTTCTTCTTTATACTCTTCTTACCCTTCATTATTGTTGAAACAACATTACCCAACTTGTCTTCTCCTCCACTAATATCTTCATCCACATTTTCGTCGTCGTCATGGTCAACGTCTACCGCTTCGATCTGCGGCGCCACGGCGAAAATCTCCGCAATAGACCTCTTCTTGAGGGGCTTCGTCGGCTTCTTCATTTGTCGCCGCAACTCCTTATGCGAAGACTGAGCGAGGCAGCTATCGACATCGCAAACCGTCTCTAATTTCTCCGATTTCTCGTCGGCGCGAAATTCAGTCTCGTTTGTTGAAAATTGTTGGTGGGTTTGATTGGAATCGAAGGGTTGGAGCTCGTGGGACCACCAGCGGAACTTGGCGACAGTGATCGGCGGAAGCAACGCCTCGATATCTTCCTTGTTTATCTCTTCGTCCGACTCTTTTCCGAACGGCCAGCACTTGACCACGTCGACACTCCTCATCTTCGCCGCATACTGTCTGTAAAAACCAAACACCCCCATAAATAAAACACAAAAACAAAAAAAAAAAACGATTGAAAAACATGAAGGATTCAGTTACCGGATCGAGAAGCCCTCAAGCGCCACCGCCATATGGTTTTGTCTACCTAATTAGCAAGAGAGAACAACGTTGAATACGAAGAAAAGGGATGAAAGAAGAAGAGTCTACATGTTGAAATCAGATGGGAGAAAGAAAGAGAGAGGGAGAGAGGAGAGAGACAGTTGGAAACAAAGCGAAGGAAAGAGAGAGAGAGAGAGAGAGAGTGAGAAAGTGCTTTTTTTCCTTTTCTTTTCATTTATTTTCCCGCTCGAGAGAGGGAGAGAGAGAGAGAGACGGGGGTGGGTGATGGTTTTCTCATACCCTCTATTCGCTTTCCTAATTTATGACTGACAGCGACGTATGAGAGGCTTGCCAACGCTTTTTAATGTGAGCCCCACGCTTGCGAATATGAACCATTATTTCTTCTTTTTTTTTTTTCTTTTTGTTCCTAATATTATTAATAATATATTTTTTATATTTTTTAATTTTTTTTATGATAGTGGTGTAATTTTTTCTTTTTTTTTTATTTTTTTTTATTTGTAATTAGTGGTGTAACCGTTTTGCGTGTCTTGTACCAATCCACACCTTTGTTTACGGGACTTCGTGAACGCCCTACCCACCAAAGATACCATACACAAGAACACAACAGCATGCTGTCACACCGGAAGCAACCACTAGACCCCGCGACCCACACCCCGTGGTCTTTCCACCGCCGCACGCACTCCGTTCCATTGCCAGACAAACACAAAAAACAACCCGCCCACAGACAACACATGGACACACAACCCCCCCACCGCCCACCCACAGTCTTACATACGACCCTAGGGGTATATGGCATGCCCCTTATTGAACGCAAAAAAAACAAAAAAAAAAAAGATAGTTTTTACAGAATACAAGGGTAAATCAACAACAACAATGTTCCCATGAAATATAAATAAATAAATAAAAAAAAACTGAATTGCTGATCATGATCATAGATCTCTTATATATATTTATTTTTTTTTTTTTTTCTTTTGGGGTATGGGTTTTCGTTTTACTTGATAAATCGACAGTTGCAGTGATTTGTACGTATAATACACCAAAACCCAATCAATTTTGCTTCTACCCTTCTACTACCTTGACCAAAATAATATAAAAGTTGGTGTGGTCCATGGAACATAATTGGGTACTCCAGATTTTAACAGTATAATATTATATATATATATATCATATATCATATATCATACATGCATGAAGGGCAAAGTTTTTAATTAGTATGTTAGGTGTGATACAAATCTTAGTATATATATATATATATATATATACTTCAAAGCTTGGACCACATGGACTTGAATGCCGGCCGAACAACTCTAATTATGGGTTTTCATATTCTACCCACATTTGAGTCTAATTAATAATATCAAAAACTTTAGAAAAATAATTACTGCTATACATATATAAGTAATATATAAGTAATATATATAGGTTCAATAATATCAGTAATATATAAGTAATCACATTTAGACGACTCATAATTAATTTGATTAATTTTCACCAGTTGAATGATTATAGAAGCTAGCTATAGGTGATCATCGATCTAAATGCATGTGTTGGTGACGCATGCATGCAAGTATGTACACTTTTTTTTATATATGAGTGCATCCGCATATATATGGTAGCCTTTTTTCTTAAAGCTTTCATTTTTTTTTCACAAAAAAGGTTACTACATTGATGTCGGGTAAAATTAAGATTGTTTTAACAATGTATAATAACATTAGAAGTTAAGAATTAAAGACCGAAAATAAAACTTAATTAGAAAAAGAAAAATAATGATTAAGGAAAAAAAATACCTTAGTCACCCTAAATAAGTAAACATAAAATAACTATAAAAAACTTAAATTATATTGACATTTCAAAACTAAATTCTGAAGACTTACTTTTATATAGGCTAAATTTGAGTACTTTTCGAATAAAATATTTGGAAGAAAATAAATAAATAAAAATAGAAAAATAACCCTACACTTGAAAACAAATCAAAATATTTATAGAGAAAATAAAGATATTATCATGTAATCTTGATGGGTACATTGGATAGAACGCATTCTAGGACTGCTGGTTTTCATTTATCAAACCACGAACCCTTAGGTAACCGATATGGGTTCTCTACAAGAAAAAATTACTTTTGTGAAAAACAATACATAACTTCTATATTCAAGTAGTACTTCATGTACTGAGAAAATATTTGACCAATTATTCATAAAAATAAAAATAAAAAATTGACCAATATTCCACCTCCTGCGAAGAAGATATCCTGAGTATTGAAATCATTAGTACTTAAGTTCAATTTAAAGTGGATTACTTTTAATTAAAATATGTGTGCATGTGTGTATAATATGTATCACGCTTTCACTACAAAAAAAGGATGAATTATTGATGGTTTTTTCCTAGACAGTTGAAAAAACCGTCTAGGAAAAAAAAAAATTTCCTAATGATATTTGAAATACTTATGACTCTCGAAGTATATTGTAAAGAATTAATAGCAATGTTCTTTAGAGCGAAAAGGCCTTGTTTGGAAGCTCACTCAATTTTAATTAAAAAACGAAAGGCCAAAAACAAAAAATTTAACAAATAGAGGCTTAAAATTATCTTAGTTAATGGTAGCATTATAATCCACCCTAAATCCAATGTTATAAGAAAAAAAATCCATCAATTTAGAATGAATGTACATTACAAATTAATTTTCTTATTACAAAAAATAAATAAATTCACATTATAAAAACAAAACGGTTAAAAAGAAGTGGGAAACATTACAAAATTTTCTTATTCTTTATAAGAAACAACATTTTCTTTTGAGAAATGCTACTTGTATTTTCAAGTGCTTATTTTCTTATGTGGCAAAAAAAATACCATTAATGTGAAATATATAGATTAATCCATCTAAAATCTAGTAGTGATTTTCACTACCACATTAAAGATCAAGTAAGCCCTTGGAAGTACATGTAGCATTTTTCTTTTCTTTTTCCAGGTTTCCACAAGCGAACGAAAAGTTCTGTTTTCGTATTTCTTTTCCAAAATTCTCAAAAAAAAATCCAAATATATAATATATATTATCCGCCACATTTTTCTCTATGTGCATCATATCAAGATTATAACACACATATATTATTTCCAATGGGGCAATGTGAAGAAAATACTTCGCTTCTTCCATTTCACTGCCTCCTCAGCACCCGCCCAACCAATCTCTGCCATGTCCCCATAGCTTGCTCATGAACACATTCAACTCCCTCTAATTGTCACATGATCTCATCTCCATATGGCACAATATGCGGAGGATTCCTTGCTTGCGTATCACCCCTGGATAGGCTTGATCTTTGATGACTTTGAGGTGTCCCATCCCCAGATCGGCTTGATCTTTGATGACTTTGAGGTGTCCCATCCCCAGATCGGCTAGATCTTCGCTCAGCATGTAATGCCCAAAATATTTAAAAGTTATTTTCATAGTATTTGACAAAAGATTGACTAAACGCTCTCTCATTTTTGTAAAGCATTTAAATAGCATTTTTATTCAGAAAATGTGATCATCAAACGTTCGATGTTCATCATCAAACGTTCGATCTTAGAAAGTACAGTCACGTTTTCTACAACAGGCCTGCACAATGCTTAGAAAGGTGTCAGTACGAACATCAAACGTTCCATAAAAATGTTCGATGCTTTTATAGAATATTCGATGTGCTTTTATCAGATGTTCGATACCTTTATCAAACGTTTGATGAGGAACCCTAGATTCTCTTATATAAATAGATCAAACGTTTGATATTGTATATCAATCATTTAATCATTTTTCAAAATGAATTTTACATAGGGAATCGGTTTAACACGTCACTTTCTATAAATAACACCTCATTCCCTTCAGAAAATTACTTAGGCTCGACTCAAAAGATCAAGAAATCATTTATTAAGTCTTGAAAATGATTATTCTAAGGAAAAATTCTCATTTGAAGGAAACTATATTCTCCAAGGGTAACCTCTGAATCCTTACTCTTATTATGTTGTATTTTACTATTTTTACACTAGCTATGACCATGCTTATGTTTTCAAACTATGTCATAATGATTCAAGGGCTTTTATGATAACTTTCCAAAAGATTTTGATAAAAATGATAACTTTGTGTTTTAGCTTTTTAAATGTATATTTTTTACGTTCTTTAATGTTATTGATGTTGTTAGATGATGTTCTAAGTCTAGAAATAGTTATAGGTAGGTTTGGTTGGAGTTTTTAGACTTTCATACATTATGGGCATTCATCAAACGTTCCCCTGTTCTTGATCAAACGTTCGATCTTCAAGGATCAAACATATGATAATCATGTCAAACGTTCGATGGTGACCAAAAATATCAAATTAGAGTTTTTAAGACAAAAAACACACATACTCCATGGTTTGTAAGAAATTACGTTCTTAGCATATTGTCGGGTTATTTTACAGTTAACAAAGGGTTGCAAGATGTCTGAAACATCGGATGAGCAATCAAGGTAAATATTTTAATTAAGGAAAGAAACTACATTTTTTTTTAAGTGCGATATGTTAGATAACTGAGCACGTTGTTCCATACCATCAAGTTTTTTATTTTTATTATAAGATGCTATATGTTTATATATTCTCTATTTTTTTAATAAATGAACAATAATTGCATCGTATGACATGGTTGCATCGTCTTGTAATGGAATAATGGATATAGACTTACTATTATTACAGGTTGATTCTATGGTCAAAGAATTTTATTTATGAAAAGAGCCTTGAATCCAATGGTTAAGTTTGTGACAACGCACCATTCTTTGAGTAGGTCGCCAATTACGGCTTTACTAGTCAGTGTGGACCACCCGAGATCGGACTCGGTCGGACTACTAGTATAAGATAGTATGTTTGTGCAATGTACAAGGTACTGAAATTATACGAAAAGTCCCTATAGCCGCGCTAACCTTGCTAAGAGTAGGTAATATCTTAGATAGACCATATTATTAACATATGACTATTTATATAGTATTCATGAAGCATATTTCTGCACTTAAGAACAAAAGTTTAATTGCCGTGATTATGTTCTCTCTTTTAAAATTAAACATCATTTTTGTTAAAAGACATAATAATGGGGATTAGACCCGTCATTTATGAAAATATCATGAATAATTAATAACAACCTTTTTATTAATTTTATACCTCATATCTTTCAAAATAACTTGCTCACTAAGTGAGCTGACCTACTCAGTTACTTCCTTCTTGTAAAATATTTCGATATTTTACAAACTCAGGAATTTGATCATGTAATGCCCCAAAGATTTCAAAGTATAATTTCTTTATAATTTGACAAAATATTTGATTTAAAAATACCCAACCATTTTCATGAAGGCTTTTAAATAATATTTTATTCTGAAAATTGGGTCGTCAAACGTTCGATATTCATCATCAAACGTTCGATGATCATCATTAAACGTTCGATGTTCACCATCAAACGTTTGATCTTTGAAAGTACAATAACGTTTTTTGCAAATGCTCAGAATGTGTCAGTACGAACATCAAACGTTCGATGAAGTACTCAAACGTTTAATGAGGAACCCTAGATTTCCTGATATAAATAGATCAAACATTCGATATAGTGTATCAAACGTTCGATTATTTCCAGAAATGGAGTTTTCGTAGGAAATTAATCTCCCACCCCCTTTCCCTATAAATTGTACCCTTCGCTCATGTCAAACACCCCCTAAGTTCGACCAAGGTACCCAGAAATTCATTTTCTTGATTTAGAAGGAGATTTCTTTTAAGAAAGGCTTACCATTTTGAAGACATTGTCTTCATCAAAGGTAATTCCTAAACCCTTGTTTTTATTTGTGTTCATTATTTTATACAAGCTATGGATATGTTTATGGTTTCAAACTATATCTTGATGATTCAAAAGCTTTTATATTTATCTTTCAAAGGTTTTCTAAAAAGTTGTGTACATCTCTTTAAAGGAATATTTTCTACATTCTTTAAAGTTGGTTAATGATATTGGATGATGTTTTACGTCTAGAAATAGCTGTGGATAGGTTTGGTAGGAGTTTTTAGGATTTCATGCATTTTGGCCAAACATCAAACGTTCCACTGTTCTTGATCAAACGTTCAATCTTCAGTATCAAACGTTTGATAATCGGGTCAAACATTCGATGATAACCAGAGCTGCCAAATTAGGGGTTTTAAGACAAAAAGCACACAAGAACTCCACGATTAGCATGAGATTACGTTCTTAGCATATTGTTGGACTATTTTACAGTTAACGAGGGATTTGCAAAATGTCTGAAGCATCCGATGAGCAATCAAGATAATTGTTTTAACTGAGTAATAAAACTGTGATCTTTTAAGTGCAATATGTAGATTGAGTACATTATATTCAAGTTTATCATTTTACGACAAGATGCTATTTGCTATATACTCATTTACTTTTGAATAAATAAACAATACCTGCATCGTATGACATAGTTGCACCGTCTCGCAACAGAATAATGGCTATGGGCTTACCATTATTACGGATTGATTTTATGGTCAAAAGAGAGTTTATGTTATTGAAAGGGCCTTGGATTCAATGGTTTAGTTTGTGACAGCGCACCATTCATTGAATGGGTCACCAGTTACGGCTTAGCCAATCAGTGTGGCTACTTGAAGTCGGACTCAATCGGACTACTAGTATAAGACAGTAGTTGTGCAATGACTGGAGCACCAGGAGTTGTACCAAATGTCCTTTCAGACGAGCTAACCCTAATGAGCAGGGGTAATGTCTCAAATAGACCATATTGTCAAACATATGACTACTTATACTTATGTAGCATATTTCTTGCATTTAAAAGAAAATGTTTAATCACCGAGGTTATGCTCTTTATTCTTTTAAAAGTAAAAATACTATTTTTATCAAGAGTATAATATTGGAGATTAGACCTGTATTTTGTAAAAATATCATGCATAATTTACAAACCACTTTTGTACTAATTTTATATCACACGTCTTTAAATAACTTGCTTACTAAGTCAGCCGACTTACTCAGTTACTTCTTGTCCATAAAATACTTCGATATTTTACAATCCCCTCAGGAAACTATTCGTTTGGAAGTTCCAACTGTTTTATAAGGATAGTACGATAACTGATGTATTCAGGT
Organism: Betula pendula; assembly: GCA_900184695.1. Lineage (NCBI taxonomy): Eukaryota > Viridiplantae > Streptophyta > Magnoliopsida > Fagales > Betulaceae > Betula > Betula pendula. Next base: position 39,484 of record FXXK01000503.1, on the reverse strand, counting down.
TTGGTTTTTCTTGTAAGTAAGGCTCTGTGTCCCTATTTATTGATGATAAAATTCTTTAATTATAATATACTCAGATCAACTATTCCGTTGTATACTCTGATAGTAGTTAAATAGGGAATTAGACAGTTACCAGTTAACTGTTTTGAATGTCTTATGGACATTATACTCTAAGTTATCCTTTCTTCAATGGATAATCTTGTGTATAAAATGATTCTCGAGCTAGTGTTTTTACATATTCTCCCCCCACAAGGAGAATAAAGATATTCCTAAGTCTTAATTTGATAATTAAAGTTGGGAGGCGAAACATAAATTTAACTGTTCCCCTTATCCATTTTCTTTTTGACCCGCCCTCTGCCAATGCCATTCTAGCTATCCACCTTCCCTCATTCCCACCCCTGATCGCTGGATTTGGTCCCCTTCCAGCTCTGGCCATTTCTCTGTTAAGTTGGCTCATGAGGTGGTCTCCTCCTTCTCCCTCCCTAATCCCTCCCCCCTTCCCTCTTCAGACTGGAATTTGCTTTGGAGTTTGAAGATTTAGTGCAGGTTGAAGCATTTTCTTTGGAAGATTACCTGGAACATATTGCCAACTAGACCAAACATTTTTAAGTTTGCACCTTTGGTGGATGATGATATGCTTTGCTGCCCTTTTTGCCTTGGGCTCGTAAAAACTCTTCAGCATATTTTCTTCTTATGCCCTTTTGCTCGTCTCCTGTGGCTTCATTCCAAATGGCCTTTGAATGCTTCAGCCTTCTCTGCTCTACCGATAGAAGTGGTCCCAGGCTTTGCTGAGGCCTCATGCCCTTCATGGTATTCCTCTGATGGAGATTCGTCAATTCCAGATTTATTCGTTGGTTGTTTTAGATTATATCTGGATGGCCAGGAACTTGTTAATTCACAAAGCTATCAAGCCGGAATCCCTTAGAATTTTGAAGCTTATTCGGAATTCTTTTGGCCATCACCTCTCTTTGAGGAGAGCTGTCCTAGATTCTGAAGTTTGGGTGCCCCCTCCGGCTGGGTCCTTGAAAACTAACTTTGATGTTGTTGTTCATCCTCTTTTTTTAGTAGCAGCAGCAACTATCAGAGACCATAATAGTGTTTTCTTAGCGATAAATTCTCTTAAGCTGCCCTCTTTGGATGTTGGCTTGGTGAAGCCCATGCGGCTCTCTTGGCAGTGAGATTAGCTGCCTCAGTAGGTTGCTTTTCTCTGATTTTGGAAGGAACTCTTTGGTTATAGTTCTGGCTATCAATGCTCCGGGTCTGTTCTCCGATTGGAATTCAGCTTCTGTGGTTGCGGACATTCAGCTCCTGCTTCTTTCCTTCTTGGATTGGAAGGCTTTGAAAGTCTTGAGATGTGCCAACTTTGGCGCACATCAAATCGCTAGATGGGCTGCTATCAACAATGTTTTTCGTAGCATTCCCACTTGTTCTCATTTTCTCTCTGCTGTTCGTTTAAGAAGTGGCAAAGGCCCTCTAGTGTAGTCCCTTCCCGTTTTCCCCTATTTGCTCATATATATATATATATAAACTTACAAGTTAGTTAAATTCTTGGGGCGTTACAGATCAGTTGAAAATTTCAGCAAGATTTCGATATCAGGATAACAGTATTATATTCAGGTTTGATCTTTTAAATGTAAAGTTATGTGTCTATGTTTAATGATGTTAGAATTATTTATTATGCACTCAGATCAACTATTCCGCTATATACCTTGATAATCGTTAAATAGGGAATTCAAACAATCACCAGTTGATTATTTTGAATGCCCTGTAGACATTATACTCTGGTTTATAGTCTCTTCAATAGACAATCTTGTGTATAAGGTGATTCTCAAGCCAGTGTTTTACTTATTCTCCCCTCACAAGGAGAATAGAGATATCCCTGAGTCCTAATCTGATAATTAAAGCAAGGAAGCGAACCATAAATTTAACTACAAGTTAGCTAAATTTTTAAGGCGTTACACATCAGAAGTGGATCTAGATGCTATCTCACACGGTCAAGGTGTTGCCGACCCTGGTTCACGAGTTTTATGGGAACATGTATGAACTTCAGGACAGCACTTTCAAGATGATGCTCAAAGGCAAGCCGATCCTGGTCACCCCCGATCTCATTTGGGAGATCACTAACACCCCAGAGGTCACAGAGTCACCATACCCGTGGGTTAAAGGACATTTTCCAGAGTTTGGAGTAGTTTCCGTCGCTCTAGTGATGGAGCAGACAGAGGTGGAGCCCCACTTCCATCTCAGGAGCATGCTAACAAAGATCCGCCTCATCCACCAAGTCATGGTATCTAGACTCCACCCCGTCTCCAGCATTGACCCCATCCAATGTCAGCACTGGGGAATATGTTTTGAAAGCTGCAGGCCCTCTCAATAAAGACTACATGAATAGAAGTGAGGCCCATCTGGCAACCCAAATAGCAGTAGCAGAGGCAAGAGGAGCAACATGAGCAGCTCTAGAGAAGGGTACGCCCCCATGGGCAACTCAATTGATTGGCAGGAAAGACCAGGTTGGCACCCATGTCGACGAGATCCACAGCCGTGTTGGTGAGATGAATACCACATTGGGGAAGCACGTCACTAACTTTGAGGAAGAGCAGGGCAGATGGGAAGGCGACCAAGACACCTTTTCAGTATTGACAACGACGATCAATAGGATTCGTGACAATCTGAATATCATGGTAGACGAGGGACTAGATGACTTTTTTGATGGACTTGTCGGCGGAGATGTTTAGACCACTGCTTTTATTACTGTTTGATTTTGTTTGTTTTGGATGATTTTTTTATTTATGTTCGGATAATTTTTTTTTTTCGGTTTGGACAACTTTTAATTTAAGTATGCTTTATTTTCCATATTTTGACATGTGGGTAATTAATTTCTTATATGGTTATTTTATTCTAGCATTGGAAACTGATTATCACTATTTTTCCGCTCCAAAACACTTACATCATTTTAAAACTTTCAAAAGATTTCCAAGCATAATCTTTCTAATAAACCCAATTCTCCTTGCCAAAATTTCGATGACAAAATTTCTATAAAGAGGAGAGAATGTAATACCCCAAAAAATTTTAGCCTTAAAATAAAATATTTGGACTTTTCTGGCTTACACAAACGTTCGTGTAAGACCAAGAACGTTCGTGTATACAGTACACACATACGTTCGTGTAAAGTTACATATGTTCATGCATGTGTCGTGTAGCACTTTTCATCTCTGTATGCAGCAGGTGACGCACCCTGCATGTGTGTAAAGGAGGTATACACGAACGTTCATGACTAGTACGCATACATTCGTGTAAGCTCATAATATGGTTTTAACCAGATGAATCCCTCTATAAATACACCCCCACCCCTTTCACCTTCAAGCATGACCCTACTTTGTTTATATGAGATTTAAGAGTGTGTGAAAGTGTGAAAGGAAATCTTTAAAGAAAATGAGAAGCTTGAGTTTTCATTCCTCCAAGAAGGGTAATTTGTTGACCCTAGTTTGTTTACTCAAAATAATGCTTACATTACTACAGAGCATGCTTACCTATCACGTGTTTTACAAAGTTTTAAATAAGTGTTAATAGTTACAAGGTTTTACATACGTTTATTAAGTTTTCAAAGAAACCTTAAAGGATTTATGTATACTATCCCGTCTTATTTCAAAAAATATATTATTTCCATTTTTGTAATTAAGTCTGGGGTTTAAGATTCGAATAATGTATAGTTTTATGGTGATTTTCTCAGTTTTGGGCTCATAGTCCTGCAAGAAGACAAATGTTCGTACACAAACGTTCCTATAAAAGCACAAACATTCATATCTAAGCCACATACGTTCGTGCTAACCAGATTATACATAATTAGGGTTTTCTTGGTAGATCTTGCATAATTAAGGTTTTATACGTTAGAGTTCCACCTTCAGTATATTTTGCGTATATTTCGCAGTAATCGCAAGATGTCTCAAGTTTCAGATGAGTATTTAAGATAAGTAAATAACTGAATATGAACTACACTTTTTATAAAGGTGTGATATGTCAGCAGACTGAACACACTTTCTTTACGACCTATATTCTCAACTGCTTCAAGATTTAACTACTTATATAATTATATTTTCTATGACAATGAATATATTGTATGACATGGTACACTGTCTCGTACAGAGGCAATAGCCATGGGCTTACCATTATATAAAAATTGTTAAGCTCATGGCATAAAATAAAAGAACATGCTCAGTCTACTAACATATCGCATATTAAACATACGCAGTTCATAATCTGTTACTTATCTCAAATGCTCATCCAATTCTCCGGACATTCAAAATCTTGCTACTGCGAAACATACCCAAACAATACACTAAGAGTGATGTACTAATCATATAATATCACAACCTAAAAAAAATACAATATTTAGATCATATCCAAACATTAATTACTTTAAAACAACCATTAATAGCCAAATAGTCAAAATATTTTCAATTCTTCCATAATTTAGAATAGTAACCAATACAATAACAAAATCAAAAATAAAGGGAAATCTGCATTCTTTTAATCACATAATAACATCAAATACTCACCAAAAACAATCTTCCATAGCTATCACGATTTTATGTTAACAAGAGAGGTTTTTCAGTTACCCACTAACAATTCCCAACATTAAATCAAAACTGTTAGAATAAATTATGAAATTTGATATTGGGATTTGATTTTAGCATTGATTGTAGTTAAATCAAATCATATTTGAATACATTTAAATCTGATTTGATTTGATTTGTCATACCAATTTGTATTCTTCACATCCATATAAATATGGACTTTTTGTATTTTAAAATTATCAATTGAATAATAGTGAAATGTAGCCTTTAGGGCTTTATCCTGTAGATATAAGTCATAAACTAAACCACGTAAAATCTTTATCTCTAATTTCTTTTATTTCTGCTATTAGCTTTATTTTTCCTTTGATTACCTTTTCTTTCATGGTATCCGAGCCTTAAGGCTAATGTCAATGTTCAATCCAAATAGTCTTATGAAGCCAACCTTTGTTCTCTCCCTTTTTTTATTGTTGTATCTCCTCTGTGTTGTTTGTCACACCATTGTATGTGAATGTAATGCCCTACGAAATTAATTAACTTGTAATCAATTCTGTGGTTCGTTTTCCAGCTTTAAACTGCTCGACTTAAGACTCAGAAATACTTATATTCTCTTGGAAAGAGAATTCAATTAATTTAACTAACCCAGAGAATTTCCTATAGGGTATCCATATCAACTAACTGGTAACTAACTAAATCCACTACTTGTAACTACTTATCAGAGTAAATAGCGCGATAATTTATCTAAATTTTTTAATTGATAAATTAATCTATCATTAATAATAGACATAGAGCTTCCAAACAGACATTACAATAAAACATCTTATTCAAACTTGAGAATACAGGTTATTCGCTTGGCATCTTCATCCCAGCGAATTACCTTGCAAAGTTTTGTGTTCCTAATAAGTGATAAAACACCAAAGTGAGTAAGTTGTCTGATTTTAGTAAATAAAAACGGTATGAACTTTTTATATAATGAACCTCCTCATAGTTTGTAAGATAGTATGAAATCTTTTTAAGTAAATTGGTATTATATCTTTGTCATTATGTCGATGAAAAATTGTATTTTTGTTTTGAGAAGATATGACATAAATATAGCGATCAAATACCTGTATTTTAATACACAAAATATACTGTAAATACATATATACATATAATCTTATGTTAACAATATGGTCTACTTGAAACATTAACCCTCTCTTAGCAATATGCTGATCAAATACCTATATTTTAATATACGAAATATGCTATAATTAAATACATATATACGTATAGTCGTATGTTAACAATATGGTCTACTTGAGACATTAACCCTCTCTTAGCAAGGTTTGCACGTTTTAGTAAGAACTTCTATTACAATCCCGATACCTCAAACCTTACACAAATATACCGTCTTATACTAGCAATCCGACCAAGTCCGACTTCGAGTGGTCTACACTAACTAGCAAAGCCATAATAATGAACCCACTCAAAGAGTGGTGCGTTGATCACAAAACTATCCATTGGATCCAAGGTACACACACTACAATAAATAACTTTAAACATATGGGTAACATGTAATAATGGTAAGTCCAAGGCTATTCTTTCCGCACAAGACGGTATACCATATCATACAATATGTTTATTATTTAGAAAATATAATTATATAAGCAATTAATTTTGGAGCAGTTGTGAATATATCATAAAATCATAAAACAGAGTGTGCTAAGTCTGCTGACATATCATACTTTTATAACAAGTGCAGTTCATACTCAATTATTTATTTACTTCAAATGCTCATTTGAAACTTGAAACATCTTGCGATCACTGCGAAATATATCCAAAATATACTGAAGGTAGTACTCTAACGCATAAAACCCTAAATATGCAGAATTTACCAAGAAAGCCCTAATTTTATATATTCTTATCAGCATACGAACGTATGTGGCTTAGACACGAATGTTTGTGCTTTCACAGGAACATTTGTGTGTGCTTAGAATGCTCAAAATTGAGAAAAATACCCTTAAACTAAATACTATTCGAATCTTAAACCTCAGAGTAACTACAAAAAATGGAAATAAGGTATTTTAAGTGATAAAACGACATAAGATATATAAATCCCTTAAGTTCTTTTTGACAACCTAATAAATGGGTGTAAAATCTTTGTAAGTGTAAAACTTCTTATAAAATATATGATAGTTTTAAACATGATATGTAGTAAGATAAACATCATTTTTTTAGTAACAAATTAGGGTTAAGAAATCACCCTTCTTAAAAGAATGAAATTCCAAAATCTCCTCATTTCCTTCAAAGACTTTCCCACACACTCACACACACTCACAAAACTGATCTAGACAAGGTGGATTCATGTTAAAGGTGAAGAGGGGTAGGGGTGTATTTAGAAGAGGGTTCATCCGGTTAAAAACTGCTGTTAAAACTATGTTCTGATCTTACACAAACGTATGTGTACTAGTCACGAACGTTCGTGTGTACCTCCCTGACGCACATGCAGGGTGCATCACCTGCTGCACACAAAGATGAACAATGCTACACGAACATTCTTGGTCTTACATAAACGTTTGTGTGAGCCAGAAAAGTCTAAAAATTATGATTTTAAGGCTAAAAAGTTTTTAGCGTATTATAGTGTATTCCTTTCCATTGGGCTCATCATTGTTGCAAAATTTTGTTTTGTTTTCATTAAAAAATAAATAAATAAATCTCCTCATCACATTAAACAGGCATGAAGGTTGCTATTCTCTCCTTGCAATGGTCGTTTTCTTCTTCGCCCATCACTAGCCCAATGCCATCGCGCCTCCTCTGGCCTTCCATGACCCAACCCAGCACCGCTGCACCTCTTCTGGCCTTTCATGGTGTAATACCAAAATTCATTTTTAAATAGAAATTATTTTAAAATACGCATGGTTTTAAATCAAGTATGTTTTATTTGATGTTGGGTTCTTCTGCGTTTCAGAGGGAGGATTGATCCTCCCAATCAAGCATTGATCCTTACCCCCAGCAGGATCGATCCTATACTTTTTAGGATCAATCTTCATGTGTCAGAAACTCGATTTTGAGTACCCAAAACCTTAGAAAACTCGATCATAATCCATATTTAATTATCCTTAAACCTCTTGTAACCTATTTGCATGAAATACCTAGCCCCCAATGCTTAGTGAAGACGGAACATGGAAGAAGTCTGAAATTGATGTTCTTAATTCCCACGCCTTTATTGAACCATTTTCGTCAGTTTTCTCAAGGTAATTCTTTTAACTTCAATGTTTCTTTCAATATTCTTTTCTTAATCAATAATCCTTCAAGTTCTTATTGTGTTTTGTTATAATCATGATTTATAATTGTTTAGACTGTGCTTTTATAATAAGAATAATTGTTTTAAAGAAAGGCTGAGTTTCAAACAACAATTTTCATACCAAGTAAATTGATATTTCATATTACGTATTGTTTCACAATTTTAAACTATATGTTTTACTTCTGGTTGATGTTATAACAATTATATTCGTTCGAACAATGTTTTAAACCAACACAAACACACACACTAATTATTTTATGTTTGTTTTGGGTAATCAAAATAAACTCTTAATAATCTCATATCAAGAGCATAACTTTTAAATCCTAAAATTATTTTGAAAGATTTTCAGGAGTTGTCAAAACCCCATAGGCGTTTCGTAACGTTTGGATGCATGCTTAAGGGACTAGAAGGTTCGAAATTGGTGTTGGAAAGCACCAAGATCGATCCTGACACTGGCAAGACCGATCCCTGCGAGGTAGGACTGATCCTAGCCAGGGGAGGATTGATCCCAGTAGGCAAGGATCGATCCTACACCCCTCAAGATCGATCCCTAATCTCTCATGATCGATCACAACCCCTCATGATCGATCCCTGATCCCTCAGGATTGACCCCAGCCCTCATGATTGATCTTTGATCCTCCCGAATTGATCTCAGACAATCAAGATCGATCATAGAACTCCTAGGGTTGATCTGAGCTGCCTTGGAATCCTATTTTAGGGTTTTCATTGTGTGTTTTAGGTTTCTAAGTGTGGTTTAGGTTTGTATTTAATGTTTGTTTAATTATAAGTTGGTTTGTAGTGCAAGAAGTTACGATGTTTGAGGAATCATTGAATGGTCAAAATAAGTGAATACTTATGGAACTGGAAAGAAAACCATTTTAAAGCATTCTATTTTGAGATAAACTGATCAAAACATTTATTCATATTTTATGATTATGTTGTGAACCTATAAATTTTCGAGTATGAATCATATTCTTTTGACAACTGTTTCAACTGCTTAAAATACTGTGATTTGATAAAGAAAGATAATTATGTTAATCGACCATATTTGCATTCATTATCATAATCAAGGGTCATGGGCTTCCATTATACAGGCTTGACTCTATAGTCTAGTTTAGTTGAGATTAGCCATTGGATCAACGAGGCCAGCTGAGTGACCAGCATAGCCATGTTCACATAGTGGTCACGACATACGGCATTGTTTAATAGCGTGGGCCACCCAGGGTGAGACCCGATCGGGCTGTTGTATGATGAGCACTTGTTTGTGCACATCGGAGCATCGGTGTGTACCAAAGGTTCTTTCGAGAACGCGCAAACCTGAACTGGAAGGAGTAAAGGTCCCAATAGACTATATGAATGAAAGCTATGACAAAGAGAATATTATGTGTATATCTAATGTGCTTTCATGTTTTATGATTTCAATTCCTAAAAACTATTGTCGCTAAGATTATGATTTATTATTCTCTCTCACACTAAAATTTTTCTTTTGATAGCATAATGATAGAGACAACATATTTCTGATATGTATTGTAAACTAATAATCGCTTAAAAATACATATTTTTTCTATTAAAATAAGCATTATCATACCCTATTTTATTTTAGTTCTTGCATTTTATAGTTAATTTTAGAATAATGTTTAATTACTCATCTTGAGTTTAAATAAAGCACTAATGCAAGTACTTGAATTTTTGTAGGAATTAGAAAAGAAAAATATCAAAGTCCAAGCCAAGCCAAGCAAAGTCAATAAAAGCCAAGCTAAGCCAAGTCAATAAAAGAAAAGAAAGAGCAAGATGGAATTTTGTCATACAAAGAGAAGTGCGCGTGGAAGACCAAGAAAAAGAAAGAGGAAAAAAATGTGGGGCCCACCCTGGAGGAATTCTATTAGAAGACCATTTTTAGCAAGCTTTTATGGGTGAATGTACATGTGAAGAGAAAAAGAAATAAATCAAGAATAGACAAAATAAGGATAGAAATGGAGAAACAAATCCTAAAGGGATACAAAAATCTGGTCTTCTAATTCAAGTAGAAGATGTGTGTGGGCAGTATGAAATCAACCAAAAAAAAGTTTCTTCTCCTTAGAATAAGGGTAAGCACGGACTAGAACAAAGAGAGGAATTTTCGGTGATTTTTCCCTGCAAGGCTGCACGCTCGATCTTCATCTTAGTTTTTCTTGTTCTTCTTTGTTTTTATTTCTTCTTAGTTTGTTTTAGTTGTTAATGTTTAGTACTTTGAATATGGAATTTACTTTCATAGTTATGAGTGGCTAAATTTCTAGCTAAAGCTAGGGGCGAAGCCTAGTATTTTTATTATGTGTTCTTGATACTATTTTATTTGTTATTCATAAATTAATGATTAAACTTTGGGAATGATTTTAATTTGAGAATAATTTCATGTTGACAAGTTTATTTTGATTCATTATGATTTTTGTTTATATTAAATGCTTACTTTGTTTGATTTGTTATGATTCGAAAATATATTGAATGCTTAATTTATTGTAACATTATTATTAAAATCAAATTCTCACCAACCCATATTTAATTTATCTTTATTTTTATTAGTACCTAATTGTTTTATTTTCCGATTATGAGAGTTCATTCTCTACTTAGTTGTATTAAAAAAATGTCTCAAGAATATGTAATAGAATGATAGGTGGATCCCTGAAGCCTTTTTTTATTTTCCATCAATTTTCTCAAACTCTTCTTAATTAATTTAGTTTTGTTACTTTAATTTCACTTTATAATTAATCATCTCCATTGCTCCACTTTATAAGTGGAAAACAATTCAATTTATTTTTCTGCACAATAATAAAATTTTTACTTAGTGTCTACCATTCCTTGTGGATCGACCTCGTGCTTATCGAGATTTTATTACTTGCGATAGCGTACACTTGGGTTTACATTATTTTTTACTCAACATAAACTGCAGAAAGCTTTTATCTGATTACTGTCTTGTTGCATTAAAAGTTAGGCTCATAGCATGAGCTCAGTTCCGGGGTATCTTGCTTGCTAAGTCGTGAACTTACCCAGTTGTTGTTTTTTCTTTCCACCTGTTGGACATTTATTTATCCTCTAGATGTAGCAGGTTTTAGCAAAGTCGGCAGGCCAAAGTCGTTCTTTAGACATGAGGATGAGCAATGAATTCTTGTAGATGGCTAGACTTATATCTTTTGTTATATTGTAATATAGTTTTTAATAGTGAGATTTTGTAGTAGCTATGCTTAGAGATGTATAAGGTTTTGTATAGCAACCAGATCACTGTATTTTATTTCAGTTCTGCATTTCTTTCACTCTGATAAATGTTTAGTGTAATTTTATCTAGTTAACTCCCTAATAATTGACACGGATATTTATGTTTTAATTCTCAGATTAATTGTTTATTAATTAATTCTAGCAGATTACAGTTGGATTCCTTGGGACTTATTTACAAAAAGTGAGTAAGCCTGTGGAAGACGCTCGAAAATTTTAAAATAAGTCAGTATTTTTATATTTATCTATTTGTTTAAAATATCTAAGGTGTTACAATTGGTAACAGAGCAATGGTCTTGGAACTATAGCTCTTTAGACAGTGTTACTTGGACTCTCGTAGTAGTAATGCTAAGTGGTGTCAGGGCATTTGTGTTGGAGATTATACTTTAAATCCCAAGATTGTAATATGTTGACTTTGTAGTTTGTAATAAATATATAATTATTTATTTAATTCATATATATATTTGAGCATATGACATATAGTCTTTTGTATGATTATTTATGATTATCCCCATACAAAAAGTCCAGGGAATGCATTGAATATGGTCTATGAGTATGAGTAAGATTTTGTCATATAAGGTCTAAGACCATAAGCCTTGTATTCCTAAATCATTTGTTCGTAGTCATAATGGAACTGGACATTCCATTAAGAAAGATTGTTATGCATCAATTGTGAGATTTACCTTAATCAGACGAAGTGTATACTTTAAGTTGATGTGTGGGTGTATAGGGTTGTATACACTGAACGGACTAAGAGTTATCTTTTCCATTAAAATACTGTCTTTGGAAAATATATAACTCTCAGACTATTTATACTTGAGATTCTAAATTCTAAGAGAAAACGAACTCAAATGTCAAGTGTCTTTATTTTGATATATTATAGATTTAGGCTTTAAAAGTAGATCAACATTATCTTTGTATTGGGTGATCACATGTAGCATCATCAGCAGAGTTTTACTCAATAGGGAATCCAAATCTTTTTTCTGAAAATAAGGATAAAAAGTTTCCCTTTGAATAGGATTTTATTTAGTATTATTCTCAAGCCTTTGATTAAAACATTTTGGTAAAGTTAACTCCAAAATATATACCTAGTAGGTGGACACTCACAGAAGAGAGAATAATAAGAGAATAGAAATGTGGTAGACAATGATTAAGAGGTAGAGAATATAGTGTGACAGTATCATAGTCTTTATTCGTCTACAGAAGACTTTATGGAGGAATCAAAATTGTAGTAAATATCAAATAGAACTTTGTTGATTTAATCAAGAATATTCTCTAAAGTGCAGTTACAATCATATAGTGGCATTAATTGTAATTCATAGTGACTTGGGATAGTCAGATACTATTGAAGCCGAAAATATATTTCTCTTTAGGTCCCTTATCAAGTTATTGTAAATTAATCATGGGTATGCATATTATTTATTTATTAGACAAGTTATTTTATTTATTTAAACTTAAGCTTATTAATTTAATAAGCAAATTATTTTAATTAAATAAAATATAGGCCCAAGAAAAAAGAACTGTGCAGGAAATTAATAAGTAAGTAAGCTAGGCTTGGGTTAAAACCCAAGCCCACCTTTTGCAGGCCAAAGTGACGCACAAGCCAGGGATTATTTCCCTGGTACTGTGCGGCACCTTATAGGGTTTCTAGAAGGTGCATATTGCTTATTTTATTTCTTTAATGCACTGCTCAAGAATATAAATAGAGGACCATGTGGCTCAGTCAAAAAACACTTTGACACAATTCTTTTAGCCTTTGCCAAGAATTGCAAGCATTCCTTGAATATTTATTCGGAGAGCTAAGTTAAAATTTTGAAGAGCTAGAAAGAGCCCACTCTCTTGGTTATTTATAGTCATTGGTGAAAATCTGAGGAGTTCTTAGAGCGTTCGTCGAGGAGAGGATTCTTCGCTCATGTAGCTAAGGCGTGGCTCTAGTTAGCAAGTAATTTTATGTTCTTGCTAGTTTAATTATTAATAGCTATGTTCTTCGCATGTTCTTCATAGAGTAGATCCTGAGTAGGGAATAGATTATTTTTCCACTGCACAATTCTTTGATTTGCATGTTTATTCCCAACAATTTGGCTCTGGAACCCTAGAAATAATCTAAGTATAGGTTGTGATGGTAGGGTAAGTGAGTAATAGAATGAGTTTGCTAGGTTGAGGTAGAGGCTAAGTGTAAGCCTACGGTCAGGCATCGTGTTGAGTGATAAGACCGTTAAGAGCGTTTATGAGACTAACGTATTGTGTCACTGTAGATGGATGGCTTTGAAGTATGAATAACTGAACATTCAGTGGAAACGTTATGGTTTGGTGTCAGCTATTCGAGATTTCCCACTTATAAGTGAACCAATTGCTACGAGCAAGAGTAGAGATTCAAGCAAAAGGTCAACCAACACCAAGAGTCGCATCGTGCACAAGTTCACCATGACACTGCGAAGAAGGAAGCATCCAAGTCTAGTGCGGAAAGGTACACATCACCAAAAGGTCGCTTTTCTTGCACAAATTGAGGCGGAGTATGCAATGATGGTTAAGGAAGAGAAAGATTCTTCTAAGGATTCGGCCGAGGAGGAGTCGAATGAGGCTTAGTGGTTAGGTGAGTATTTTAGAAACAACGTTAGAACGCTAAGATAAGTAGAGACCCATAGTTGATAATACATGTGCGGAAGTTTACATCCACATCTAGTTTCATGGTTTAACGATGAATTGGAGAATTTTGTTTTATCAATAAAAGTTTTGAAATTCTAAATTAAAGAGTGTTGCAAATTTACTATTATAAAAGTTGTTTTAAAACTCTACAACATGTTTAATTAAATGAGAATTATTTTAAACATCGTGGCAAGGATTTTGAAGGAAAATGATTTCCAAACTTGGTTCCTGGTTTTGAAAAAAAAAAATACGACTAAAGGATCGATCCTACTACGTTTTTAATAATGAAAACCCCTCATTTCCCCCCATTTTCTCCTAACTCTTCATAGTCTTCTCCTTCACTCTCCTACCACTCCAAAATTTCTCAAACCTCTCCAAATCATCAAATTGGAAGTGGAACATCGTAGGAAGGTTACTCGACACTGCATGAGCATAGAGGTTAGTTTTTACCCCATTAGTTCCTCTTTGATTTTTGAGCATTGTGTATTAGGGAAAAACTAGGGTTTTAGCATTTTTGTTAAATTCTTGATGTTTGATGATTGTGTATTGGATTTGTTTGTTTGGGTATGTTATTGGTAGCCTAGGACATTATTTCCATGCATCACATTTCACATATTGAGTCCTGAAAGTTGAAATTTTCTACCCCCTATGCCTAACTACGAATACATTTCACAATTTTTACTCAAATGCATGCTTATATTTATTGGGTTGTTGTAAAAGATATATTTGAGACAAATGAGTATGTATGGATGTTTTGGGATGTTACCCATAGCACCCACATGCTCGATTCATCTAGCTAGCATACTAAATATTTGATGAAATGCCTTAATGGACATCATATGTGAGTTTGTCGCTCTTTGAGCGATAGAAGAACCCATGGATAGTCCTTATCATTTATAGACGCCTAATATGTGATTTTGTATATATAACCTGCTCTCTAAAGCAAGCTTTTGTGAGACCCACATTTTCACCCAATGCCTAGTAATGCTCTTTTTCATTTGGAACATTACCCATTGTATGCATACTATTCTTAATTTCCTTTGACATTGAAGTTGGAAGTTGGGTGGAAGTAGACCATTACTTTTCTTTTTGGCATTGCTACCCATGATTTTTATTGAACCACCTATTGCAACTTTGCCATTTTTCTACATACATTCATACCCATTTTCACCATTCTCTCTTGGGACATCATTACCCAAGTGTGTACATTGAGTAATGGAAGTATGTTCCTTTGGTTTGGGTTGAATTGTGTGTATGATGTGAGTGTTAATTGGTGTGAGTTGTTCCTCTCTTCAGGATGGCATTGGCAACACGGAGAAAGTGACCAAGGAACAAAGATTCACCTCCAGAATTTACTGAAGATGAGACAACCTCTCCGGATGCTACACCTATATCAGTTGAGAGTGAAAGCAAGTTCATGGGACCGGCCTATGTGAAGAAATACTCCGTGTACTGCAAGCAAAACATACTAGGAGAACGCGGCATAGAGTTTGAAGAATTCACCGAGGGATGTCGGACAGTAGTGGAGGTCATTAATGCACAATAGTGGAGACCTCTAGAGGGTTTCGTAGTCTCATGTTGCCCAGAGATTGTTTACAAGTCTACGCCAATATGCACGAGGTTCGAAAGAGCTCCTTCAAGACCTTCCTCCAAGGTGTAGACATAGAGATAGATGCGGATGTCATTGGTGTGTTCTGTCAGGTGCCATGCGAGATCTGTGTTTGTATTTCTCAGATGGGGAGTGTGACGGATGGGATAGTGCCTCCTAACACCTCAAGTATTTTGCATTGGACAAGAGGATGCTAAGTTGGATTTTGACTCAGAACTAGTGGCCAGTCTTCAGGTATAGTTCTATCAGCTTTCTGAGAGCCTGTCTTTTATATGCCTTGTGCCATCAAGTTCCAATGGATTTTGGGAGATTAGCAATGGAGGCTGATTGAGGTGAATAGAGTGACTTCGACCAACACATCACTACCTTATTTTAGCATGATCACACTTTGCAGCTAGTTTTGTAGTGTACCCAGGACCCAAGGATACAACGCTAAGCCCTATGCATCCATTCAACAAGGCAACTACCAACAATAGTTTGGTGCATGCTCAGGCCCAGCCGTAGGTTGCCCCAAGCATTGGAGGTGGAGTTCTGGCAGCGAAGACGAGTGAGACGTCATCTTCACATCAGATGGGAGATTGGCATTCGTGCATGGATAGGTGTAACGCTTCAATTTTATACAATAAAATCGTAAGCAAAAACCTCCGGTTTTCACATGACATTACTCCATCAGAGATATAATTTCACAACGGAATTTTTTTTTCTTTTAAAAACACATAAGAATTATTTTGCAATATAAGTGAGTTGATTGAATTACCTCATAAGATTAAAGATGTTAACATAAGTTTATATTACATATAAATGCATACTAGATGCATCAAATGAAAATGAGTGCCACAGGCGGCACAATAACTACCATACCATACAAGTGCAAACATAATATAAGTAATTGTTACTTTATACATGCTAAAATAAATATAATAAGGTGAAATAGATAAAAACACAACAAGAGACTATCTCCCCAAGGACTAGCTTCATCCTCGCAGAGGTTAGTTAAAAACCATCAAAACTAGCGAAAGGAACACCGCCTTCGCTTCCTAACCCTGCATCACAGTCTATGCAAATATGACATCATCATATTTACAAAGGCAAACAAGTGAGTCTACTAAATCCAAATATAACAGTACATTGATTTATTAAGCAATTCAAGATGACAGATATAATAAATAAATGTATATGCTACATAGTGAAAGCTTAGTTCAGTCTTAGATGCAATCTGCATTACACTCCTCTACTGGTAAATTCAATATCAACTCGTCTTATCGACCATTATTCATCCCATTTATAAAGTTTGCCTGTTTGCACTGGAAGCCTACTAGTCCTAACAGTAGTTCTTATTATCAGGTTTATGGACATAATTCTTCAGTCCATTGGTTTAGCCATTTCCCCCTGCTACTTTACCAGTTTTGTTCATTGCTATCTCCTCAACTTACTAACCATTTTTACACAGCATGCATCTTATAAACAAATATCCAATATGCATATGAATAAAGCAATAATCAATTATAATGAATGCAGTGTCACTCTTAGTAAGTACTTTCATACTTATCATTCTTCCTCAGATTAATAACTCATTCCCTGCATAATAATATTTATACACAGATAACATATATTAGTATTGATCATGAATAATAAGTTTGTCTTTGAACCCTTTGCTCTTTATATTCGTTATTATCCATCACTTCATCATTTTTTATATTTATCCATATAAACTCATATATGTATATTTATATACTATAAATATTTATCTTATGGAGATCTCATAAAAGTGAGGACATGCTACAAGGATCTCAATTAACAAATCAAGTTAGTGTCAATCCTCCATCATAGTATTTAACTCATGAGAATTCCACCAGAGTGAGGACATGTCACGAGGATCATAATAGCATATCAATTATAGTATTGAACTCATGGGAATCGCACCGGAGTGAGAACACTTCACGAGGATCATAATAACAATAAAATGAGTTATTGTTAGAAAACTCTCATAGTACTTCTATACTAGGTTTTATGTTTGAACACCGAAGAATAGTTACAAGTTTTGGTGTACATAATGTTCAAAAATGAATCAAAGTATTGATTTACCATAAGATTAAAAACAAACAACATAGTTAACAAACAATATAATTTACAAGTTCCTTTACACGCTTATGCTTATTTTACTTTTTTAATCTTTTAATCTTATAGGGTCCTTCAAACATCATCCAATTTAAAGTATATTACATATATATCAAAGATCCCATCAAATGGTTCCAAGAACATGCATCAAAGTAAGGTTGGACAAAAATCCATCGAAAGCCCACCAAGTAGTTGAATTGGAGCAAGAATGCAGGAGATGAGTCTTCATCCCTTGCGAGTGTGCTAGGGCAGTGATAAGATACATGTTTTTCAATGGTTCTAAAACCTCCTAGAGTGATCTCAACTTTCTGGAACAAACAGAACACAAAAACACCATGAAAAACACCCTAGGAGCCGAATTGGTGTAGTATTGAGAGAGGTGAGTGTTGCCTACCTCAAAGGCTATCCTTTTTTCTTTTTTTTTTTTTTTTTTTTTTTTTTTTTTCTAATTGATTAAGGAAAGGGGTTACAAGGGAGGATCTTTTATACTCTTAATCCGAAAAGAAAAAAGAGTGGGAGATCCAAAAAAACAAAACACCGAAAAAAAGGGTAGGCTCCCCAATAATAGACCTAAAAAGAATACAACAATGCGAAATTACAAACAAACAGCAAGGAATGAGATAGACAAGTATCCCGGCCTTCTTAATTTGGCCGCATAAAGCGGTAACAGAAGCGAAAGAGGCATAGATTAAGGCAAACCTATTTGACCCCTTCTTGGAAACAGCAACAACCCCGAAGAGGCTGAAGCGGTAAAGGCACTGTTAGAGTCCGATTTAGGGACTGTAGCAAAGAGAGGCACCACAAATCTGGTTATAAACGTCTCCACTAAGCTAAAATATCACTGCAAAATAAGGAAATAGTAACCCAAACAACACAAAAACAAGAAAATACAGCACAAACTATAGAAAAACAAAATAACAACGGGAAAATAACAAAAAGCTCCAAAACAGTAGCAGCGGTGGAGGAAGAAGCAGGGCAGAGTGCCGGAGCTACCACATGTCAGAGAAGAAGACCAACGCGCTAGAGCGTGGATGCCACTCGAGGGCGAGTGAGATCCACACGCCAGCACGTGGAGGGGGTACAGCGGCATTGGTGAGACCAGAGGGGAGCGGGGAGGCCCAGGAGCATGGTGGAGGGGGGCGTGAGATGGCGGAGCTGACAGAACTTCATAGATCCTGCCATGAGAAAACCAAATCCATCAAACTCTACAAATTCGAAAAGCCGCTGACAAGGGAGGATGGAAGGTGGACGCTGGGCTGCACAGCGGCGCGGTCTGGGCCAGAGGCAGCAGAAAGTGAACGGAGGAACAGAAAAAAACTACATCTGCACGTAAGAAAAAACAGAAAAAAGAGAAGAGGGGGGAGGAGGGATGGGTAGAAACCCATCCCTCCTCCCTTGAGAGACCACTGGAAAGAGTTGAGAAACCTCACAAGGAGGTGGAGAGCCTTACTCTTCTAGAGAGAAGGAGGAGTGTCTCTCTGATCTCTAGAAGAGAGACTAAATAGCTATGAATTTTTTTTTACCTTAAAGGCTATCCAAATTGATTTCTAAGGACTAAAACATCACCTAGACTCAAGTAGGAGTTTGGTAAGTGGCTACCAAGATGATAGCACAAATTTCCTCCAGAACACAAAGTGGCCGAATAGGAGCAAGAATGGAGAGAGATAAGAGCTTTCACACAAAAACTCATGCAAAGCCTTCAAAAAAATATGAATGAAGGCCATCACCCTTGCCTTCTATTTATAGAAGACTCCAAGGGAATTTTGGTCCATGGGGGTTCGACCACCTAGGGTAAAATGATGACAAGTTTAACTTGTCATGTAAGTTTTCAAAAATATCCTACCTTTTCATCATGACACTTTAACTTTTACCATTTTAACCTTGCTTTAAGATATTTTTCCCTAACTTATGTGTCATCAATCGTTGATGTCTAGACAAGCGTGGCCAGCCTTCAATAGAGTTTCTAGACAAATTTTTAATTAAATTCGACAGTTGGAAGACTTAAAACCTGATATTTTGCCAAAGAGTCGACTGCCTCGAAAATGAATTCCGACTTCACTGAACAAAAGTGAAAAAATTTAATATGATAAATGGAGTCCATTTATGTTTAAAATTATAATAGTAAAGCTCCATTTTTAGAAATAAGGCATAGGTCAAAAGTGCCACGTATGCGGTTGAATAGTCATCCTTATGCCTAAAAAATTAATGAATTGCCTTTTATCGAAAATCTACCATATGATAAAAGGTTTTGATACAAGCACAATAGGCTTTAGTTTGAATAAAACTGAACCCATTTGACCCAGTTTCCGTCACTTTTAAGATTGGTGGTCAAAAAAACAATTATTTTTATAAAGAGATTTTAAAGCTTGTTCAAAATCTCTTAAACTTCTTGAACGTCTCTAAAACAATTACAAAATAAAAATGATAATTTTTTCTCAACACTCATAATTTAGTTTTATAATGAGGTCAAGAGATTTAAACTCCTCGAGTGTTATAATAGGTGTGTCGAGTGGTTAGAGCAGCTTATTGGCGCACATGACAGTGGAAGATGGAGCCTCATGGAGGCGCGGCAGGACAGATTAGAGAAAATCCTCAAGGAGCAAGAGTAGCTTCTCAAGGAACAAGCTAAAGTACACAAGAATGATCGAGAAACTGTAGCCGAAGGGATGATGAAAGACCACGAGATCTTGGTGGAGATTCAACGAGTTTTATCAAGACTAAAGAAGGCACATTTAGGGAGCGATGAGGACAATGATGACGAGATGTGATCTCAAAGTGGACAACGATAGCACGTGTATTTTGTGGAGGTTAGGACTTCTCAAGACTGTTTGCTTTTGTTTGTTTTGTCTTATTGGTGGGTGTAGGTGCCAACTTTTGTTATGGTGTATGATGCTAAGTTAGATGTTTCTATGTTATGATTGTGATAGGTTACTTATTTGATATGCAAATTTTTATTTTAAACCATTGGATTTAATTGTATTTTAAAAGAAATTTTAACTGAATTTCAATGATGAAATTTTTATAAGTAGGAGAAAATGTAATACCCCGAAAAGTTAAATTTGGTTTTAAATATAAATTCTTTTAAAATACATATGATTTTGAATCAAGTATGTTTTATTTGAAGTTAGGTTCTTCTTCTTCTTTTCTTTTTTTTTTTAAAAAAAAATATTTCAAAGGGAGGATCAATCCTCCTAGTCAAGGATTGATCCTACCCCCTACCAAGATCGATCCTCCACTTTTTAGGATCGATCTTTATTCCTCAAAAACTCGATTTTGAGCGCTCAAAACCCTATAAACTCGACACTAAGACATATTTAATCATCCTTAAGCCTCTTGTAACCTATTTGCATGAAATACCTAGTCTCAAAAGTTCTAGGGTGAAGAAAG
This sequence comes from Betula pendula, assembly GCA_900184695.1. NCBI lineage: Eukaryota > Viridiplantae > Streptophyta > Magnoliopsida > Fagales > Betulaceae > Betula > Betula pendula. The sequence continues at coordinate 18,630 of FXXK01000503.1, read as the reverse complement.
AACATGGAAAAAGCCCAAAATTGACATTCTTAGTGATATCCAAGACCCAAGTCCTTCATATACTTTTTGGCCTCATATGTATTGTTTGGCAAACAGAAACGATATGTTCCTAGCAATTGATTGATGAACTCGAGCAATGATGAAAATGCTTGTTACTCCATCCACTCATACACTTTATATTATATAGATGTAGAATAGCCCCAAATTTGCTATGTATTGTATTATCGTGTAGCGGCTTCTGTACATCTTTAAGCAAATTGTAGAACTTTCTCGCACAATCATCATCGGCGTTTTCTTGATCTTCTTCAACCAGAGCTTCACCTTCCACTCCCATTTGAGACTCACTGTCATCTACACTAACATCGTGCATTCCAAAAGCGTCATTCAACATAGCATGCATCATTCTGTCCTCGTTAAGTATTGGAGCCTTATTGATGAGGCTCGCACTGGACCCTTCAATTTTTGGATCTCTATGAAGGTCACTGTTAATCTTTTCTCCTTGCTATATCCAATCGGTGTATCCCTCCAAAATCCCATACAAGCCTATCAGAATGGTCATACACTTCCTCATGTGAAGTGTCTTGCGTAAGCGACACTTCTTGCATGGACACACAATAAACTCTTTAGTTTTGGAGTTGCTAACTGCAAAGTCAAAAATGCTTTAATCCCATTAATATACTCGTTTGTACCTCTCTACTTTTTCATCCAACTCTTGTACATAGCATGACTAGATTGCATATACACATGAACAAATGTGATCTATGATTAGAAAAGTAGTCCTCCAAACAATTTGTGAAATGATCACGATCATTTTAAGTTATAAAAGATGACATTTGAATGATTAATATATATATAAATATATATACTGATTAAATCCACCCCGTTGGAGCTAATCAACAATTACTCTTCTATATTAACGGCATACAAAGGAAACAAGCTCTTGGGCAACTATGCTGTACTCAGTTATGGCAAATGGTTTGGACTCTGGATTATAACAAGAGACAGTACACACCTTAAAGTATGTGAATTTCAGAAAACATAAGATAGGTACTAATAATGTGGGTCTAATTAACAACTTAGAAAGAATGGAAAATGGTGAGCCCAAAACACAACTAGGACGAATATTCATTAGTGTTAAAAAAATATATATATGTTAATAGCTTGTCATCAATGACCTCAAAAAGCATACTCAATTTTTAAATTCCTATAAGAGAATTGAAAAAGAAATAATGATAAGACCAAAGAGAGCATGAAAATGAAAGGAAATAAAAAGGAAAGAAAGAGGTGGGTTCCTTGCACCCAATGGATCTCTTAGCATGTGGTTTGGGTTCGGTGGGTAGGCTGAAATTAAATTCTCTGCAATGGCTCTTTCATGAGCTGAAAATATGAAGGGAAAGAATAACAGTAAAGGGAAAAAAAAAAAAAAAACCCCTTTCAGTCATTTTTTTATTAAAGTACTGAAACCTTCAATTTGGGTAACCAAATTGCTACAAGATGGTACTACAATCGATTTCAGTTCTTAAAAGAATGCTAAGACAATTTAATTTAGATGCCTTTGCACTTGGGCATCACTTTTTTTTTTTACCCTATTCAAATAGGGGAAAACAGGGAGAGGATCACTTGGGCATCACTTTAATATTGCAGGAACTATGCTTTTCCCATAACACATAACAACAAAAACAAGAATGAGAAATAAAATTAAAAATTAAAAGAAAGAGAAAACTCTGGGAAACCCAACAAGACCGGCAACCATAGAATAATTCCAAGCGGAAAAAAGAAAAAAGAAAAAAGGACCCAACTGAGTTGACCAAATTAACAGTTACTTACGAAAGAACAAAAGAGATGACTTGGTCTAAAAGTCATCAAGTCTAAGCAATTACTCAGGTCAGGAACAGTTCCCTGCCTATACCAAGAAAAAAAATGTTGGAAAAAATACAAAATCAGCATGCCAACAAAGAAATCCAAGACATAGAATTTGATACAACGAAAGTTTAAGAGAACATGCCGCAATGCAGATGTGCGATGTTTCAATTTGATTTATGGGTCCCATTACACTCAACAGGTCTTGGGTATTAGGAATTCTAGGAGATGGGATCAAAAGGGGACGCTCAGAAGCCATGATCTGATGATCAGAGGCCTCTTGAGCTGCACAGAGTCAACAATCAACATATTCATGAAATACCCATATGGTGATTTCAACCAAATATGCTACAGAATTTGCAACAACAGCAACAGAAATTGAACAAAACAAGCAAAACCCAGAACTACGTACAACAGTTGTGTACGTATGAGAAATGAATAGAAAAATAAAAAATAAAACAAGAAATAAAAACCGAATAAAGTATTTAGCTTGACAAGTGAGATACAAATTGTACAAACAGGAATTTCAGAGTGAGAGAGGACCATTGCTATGTGCTAAATAGAGGGTGAAACAGATCTTAATTGCTTCTATTCCCAGGCACTTAGAGAAAGAGAGAGAAATATAGGAGAAGAGAGAAGAGGGTCTTGAAGGCGCTTTTCTTGTGCCGCAGAAATGGTTGGAGATGCAAGTTTTTGAGGCACCAAGAAGAAGATACGGTGGTGAGAGAGAGAGAGAATTAAGTACGCGAGAGAGGTTGGGGAAGAAAAGCAATGTTAGGTTATGTGGAGTCTAGTTTAATTTTGTGCCTAACCCGGTTTACATCTAATCTGGTATGACAAAAGAAAGGCTACGACTGACCCGCTCGTTTATGTATTTTTGACTCAGTTGAAGGTTTTTATATTGTCGCTTCTGTAGTAGGGTTTTGGTATACGCGTTTGACACTTTCTTTTGTACTGTTTCTTAAAAATAATGAAATTTTGTTGTAACACAGTCGACGTAGCCTTTGAGGGTGAACCACTTAAATTTTTATGTCTTGTGATTATTTTTTGGTTTTTTTTTTCTTTCGCTTTTTACGGGTTCTAGGAAATCAGTGAGTTTTCCCAACATACAGATGGCGTGGCTTTCAAAAAAAAATTTACATCGTTTTGCTCCTAAATGTCGTGTGATAACATCGTTTATGTCAAAAAATGATATAAACATTTTTTGTTTTTACATAGTTTTGGAGAAAAATGATGTAAAATAATTTACATTGTTTTGATCTACAAAATTGATGCTAAAATAAATCAAATTTTTACATGTTTTGGCAAGAAAAATGATGTAAAATTAAGTCAAATTTTACATCATTTGGAAGAAAATGATGTAAAATAAGTCAAATTCTACATCCTTTTGGACAAAACGATGTAAATTAAGTCAAATTTTACATCATTTGGAAGAAAATGATGTAAAATAAGTCAAACTAATTTACATGCTTGAAAATAAAACGATGCAACAACTAGAAAATTTTACATCGTTTAATAAAACTGATGTAAAATTTGACAGTGTTTACATTATTTTAAACCAAAAGATGAAAAAAAAAAAAAAATTATATCATTTATTTAAACAATGTATTTATTTACAGGTGATGCTACGAATAGTGGTGGAAACCGAAATTCATCCGGATTCATATCACTAATTAATTATATTATAAACAGATTTAGTTTGTAGCACTTTGAAATTTTTTAAAATATATAATTAAGTTAGTGATATGAATCCAGATGGATTCCGGATGCTACCACTACATCTAGAATTACTCATTTATTTACATCATTTATAAATAAACAACGTAAAAGGCATTTTTAACATCTTTTTCTTTCTAAACAAAGTAAACAAAAACGACACTAAAGAGCATTTTTTTTTTTTGTAGTAAATTGTTGTTGTTTGTTCGAAAGTGACGACAATTTGTGGGTACATATGGCTTAAAATGACGCTAATAAAAACAACCGCAATGGCTTTAATTTTTTGTAGTATCTCTTATCTTAAAATAAAAATATTAACAAACAACTTAAATAAAATACACCTATAAAAATATAAAAACAGTTATCACTTTTATGTAATACATTAATATACTTTTTCAAACAGAAGAATAAAAACTCCTCTCAAACACACAGAAACAGACCCTAACTTTTTATTGTTTGTCCTTTTATGTATTCTAATTTTTATTTTTTTTATTCAAAGTCAGGGTACAGGGAAAAGGGAACTTTAATCTATTCTAATTATTTCTCTGTAATGACCATGGAATTTGAATAACTATGTTACGGTAATCATTATGAGCTATCAGGAAAGGAAATAAACCATTAACCCCCAAATGGATCTGAGAGACATGTGGGGCTTGGTTACTTTGTAAGCTTCCTTTTCGACCTTGATTGAATAGATCTCCAAAACGCCTTGATTGCTAATTCTCTCTCTCTCTCTCTCTCTCTCTCTCTCTCTTTTAATAAAAAAAATAAAAATATTAACAAACAACTTTTAACACAAAACATTAATAAAAAATAAAAAATTATTTTTAGTTTTATATTATATCAAAACACATTTTCAATCAAAACAAAAAACACTTTCTAAAAACCGGTTGGAGGTGTCATGCGAACGTAATTTTCTAATATGCAAAAAATGCACAGATTGTTACCATTATCAAACACAATTTTCTAATTTGCTCATAATTTGTGCATTTTTTCCATATGTCATGCGAACGTAATTATGGATCGATATGGAGATTCATATAGTTGGTTTATAGTTAGATATATGGAAAACCATAAATAATGGAAGGAATGATTAAACCACTGCTTTTTATACGAAAGAAATCTTATTAGGAGATATCAAAAACAATATTTACTTTCTCAGGCCTAGAAACAATACTCACAAAACCTTTAGATACTAGTTTTAGTTTATCTGATCATAGTTTTCCAACACATAGACTCTTTTAATCATAAGTTCGGACCCTGTTTTATTCGGCGTAAAATAATGTTTTTTATTAGTAAATGTTTTCGGCTGAAAAATATTTTTGGCATTTGTCTTGTACAAAAAATCAACAAATATTTCCTATATTTTTATTCAATCATATTAACCTATAAATATCAACTTTTATTCACAACATAAAAATATTAATATAAAACCTAAAAAATAAAAAATAAACTTAAAAAATATGATTAATTAAAAGATACACATATTAACGAACAATGATTATATATTTTCATGTAATCTGAAGAGAGAGAGAGAGAGAGAGAACGGAGAAGATTGAGCTACAGAGAAAAAAAGTGAGAATAGAAGACCTTCGGAAATGAGATTAAGATCTGGTGCAATTATTTACTCATATTGTTTGTAATTTGGCTGAACAATTGTGAAATGACCTTTGTGAAGCCCACCTACTCGAACATGTGTTCAGGGCAACTAGAGACTTACGCGATGGGGCAGGTAGGCCCCATGAAGAGCACTCTTCACAATTGTCTTCTTGCATGGGGATGTGGAAGAGCAATAGAAAATGGTTTATGCAATTGAGAGGCGTAAACCATTTTACATTTGGTAATGAAGGTTATGTTTCTTGGTTAATCGAAAACATTTTTATGTTGACCAATATTTTACGCTAGGCTAAACACTCAAAAATAAGAACAAAAATTTTCAACAAAAATTTTACGCTGAAACATACGGATCATAATGATGGTTGTGAATTATCATTTGCAAGAAAAGGACTTCAAAGAGGGGTTACAATACTCTTCATGTACAACTATTAAATATTATAAACAAACCTAAAGTTTTTGAATTTTTCATTGAGAAGCTGCCTACATTGAAGTATATGTGCAAATAAAATAACAAAGATTTTCTCTCCAAATTGGGTTGGAAGAGTTTTCAACTCAATTTATTAAACTCACATATGCTTAAAATATATGTGCCACATGCATCTTTAATAGATTAAGTTAAAAATGCATGTGATATTGGTTACAATTGCATGTAAAAGTTAAAGTATTTTAAAATACATGTCAATTTAATAAATTATGTTAAAAATATTTCTTCGGACCTAGCTTTTTATTTTTTATTTAAAAAAAAAAAACCTTGTCCCAAATAAAATTAGTAGGCTTGGTATGGTACTGCTACCAAAACCAATTTGTTAGATTTTATAATTTATAAGAAAATCACTACAGATATAGTTTATAAATTACTCTATAATATTATTTCTACAAGACATGAGCACAAATAGTTTTTTGTCCAGAAATAGAATGCATACAATAGCACAAACATGGGAGAATAATGATGATTCTCAAAAAAAAAAAAAAAAAAAAAAAAAAAAAGGAGAATAATGATTAACAAAATTGATTTTCTTCAGAAATCTCTTCTAATATCGTCACTCTCCCATAAATAAACCAAACAAGACACGAAGGGAGCCAACTTTACTTGGTATGATCCAAAGATTAGGCGACAGAGTAGGCCTAGAACCTTTTCTTCACAGCTAGCTAGGAAGTGATTCATGCGCGTGCAATTAACGGGCCAGTTTAAATGAACAGGTGTCCAGTGCAACGAGCGAGTGCACACGTATTGACTTTTGGGAGCGTAGGACTTGGATTTTTTTTTTCAAAGTACGTGAACATTATAGTTATAGGGCTTGCGAACCCATGACGGTGACCGTTGATTTTTTAACCTATTTTTAGATGCACCCACCGTGACCACCACTGCCTTTTTTACAGCGCTTCTTTATTATGATCATGATCATCGATCATCGATCATCGATCATCGAACCATGTTATGTATGTGCATGGTATGGGATTATAGGCATCATCATCATCTATTTTTCATACGTCACATGGACATGCATGCATGTCACGATGGAGACAAGCAGAGGCAGAGATGGGCCCCTACTCACCAGAAGCTAAGCAAAATCTGTCCCGTTGATAACGACATGATTCTCTAAAAAATATGAGTAAAGGGAGAATATAATAGGAGAATAAATACGTGTAATTATTGATATCGAAAAGTTTCGGTGAGATCACTTTTATTAGATGCTCTCTCTTCTTAAACTGGATCATTTTTTAGTGTGGACGCCGGAAAAAAAAAAAAAAGCGTAATTAATACGGAATAATTTTTTTTTGTTTTTTATGAAAACCCTAAAGCAGGATTATTTCTTGTATTCACTTTTAAAAGACAAATTTTAAATTCGTACAATACCATTTCATACGGGCAAAGTAAAACTCAATTTTTTTTGTTGACATGGCTCTAAAAAATTATTTGTACGTAAATAGATTCGAACTTGAAATATGGAGATGTCATCAAATTGGAGACCTTCACCATTTGATCCAACTTTTCAAAGTTAGTTGTGCAGTATTTTAACATAATTAATTATTAGAAGCATATAAGAAAAAAAAATAACAGGTGAGAATTATGAACATGATAACAAAGAGAAATGATAATATGACATTTTAATTATCATGTCTAAATTATTTATTTCATTTATTAAAACTGGTAAGTTGCTTGCATCTTATTGCCAGGAATGTTATATGGTCATCGAACACACACAACATATCAATACTGACAATATATCTTCTTTTTATTCAAACTTTGCTATAAAATACTGGCTATCATTCTAAAATGGCAGTTGCCCATCACGTTTAGCATATGTTAACAAAAAATAAATAAAATCAAAAAATCAAAAAAAAGAAAAAAGAAAAAGAAAAAGAAGAAAAAGTTGTTAAAAGTGGACTGTGGACCAATCCTTCGAAGGCGATACGTTAGAAGTAGTGCAAGCACTTATGTCGGATGGATGAAATTGGAGTAGATAAGGAAGGCCAAATGATTTATGATGCAAAAATAATGCTAAGGAATTTATAAGGGTAGCAAGTGAAGCGTGTTCGAAGAGAGCTGCCAATAAAGCGGCTTATAATGTTTGGGATCATAAATAAAAAATATCATACGCAGCGAAAAATAATAAAGCATATGATCGAAACATAACTTTAAGATAAAACATGGCTTTTGATTTTTTCAAAGATTAAAATAAAACATGAGTTAAGTTACTTAATCACAAATATTTTCGGCCTCTCTTAGGTATTTAGGGCTATTTAAATTTATTTTGAATCTCCTTTGCATATTTGTTGTTGATGATCTTCGAAAATGATAAAAAATACGAAGAACACCAAGAGCTTCGAGTTATCAGGAATTTTGAAGAAACTTCAAAAGGCACAAAGAACAATGTTATTCAGGAATTCAGATATTCTCCTTGATGGCTGAATATGAAAGTGAGTATGGACTCACAACTTAGAAGCTTGAAAGAAAATTATCTCTAAAATATTTTCTAACACCTTTGATGCTTACTACAAAGAATTGTTGTTTCTCTTGCACAACTTGTGTCTTTTGCTTCTTATGAACTTCTATTTATAGATTTAGGTTTACTTGTAGAAGAAGTAGGAGATTATTTTAGAAATCTATTGAATATTAGAAATATAGTGTAAATAGGATTTCTAGAGAAAATAGGATTTTTAGTCATAAAACTAAATGAGGCAAAAGAAATACAAGACACTAAGAGATTTCTCCCCTAGTGGCTGGACATGGGCTAGGGTTTTAAACCTAGCCCCCTTCTCCTTTAGTATGACTTGGGCCCCTTTGTTTTTATCCCTTAGGCCCCATGTTCATTTTCCTTAGACTATGCCTATGAATTAAATTTCTTAGCCCAATACCCCTTCATACAATGAATCTTGAGAATTAAATTCTCTATCTCATGTTTTTATAAAATAAAACAAGTTTTGCTGAATATTAATTCTAGCCCAATGTTTTATTTAAATAAAAATCACCTAAATAAATAAATAATAATTGAGGAATATATTACTTTAATCAATTTACATCAGCTCAGGAGACCTGAAGAAAAATAGAATTAGCTTTCATGGTCCATTGTGATATCTTGTGACCCAATGACTCGTCACACCTGACTCTAAATCACAGATGATTCCACTAAACAAATGTGAATGCACTCTAATTCATATTCTAATAAAATATAATTAATCCTTCATGATGTACTAATTAAATACATATTATCCATTCATAGAACTTATTTTGTAGTTGAATCAAAGATGATTAACTATCATTTTGTTCACTACATATTTTCCTTTAGTCATTGGATTCGAACCTCATGTTTTATCTCAATATACCTTGTAAGATTCTACTCACCTTTGTACACTATTTTAGTAAATATTACCGAAACCCACTCAAGCTTGAGATACATAAAAAATTCTTATCAATCCCAAACAAGGGGAATACTCCTTATCTCTTTGTTAGCCTAGAAAGGACTTGGATACCTTCTTGAAGAGAAATCTTCTACAATACTATATGTTGATTAGCTAATGTATAAAGGTGTTGACCAAATATTGGTTTTACTCTTTAATACATTAAAGTGATCTCCGTTGACATCTGGTTTACTAACTTCTCAGGATTTAGAGTAATAGTCATAAGTCGTCGTGCACGCACATATATTCTATCTAATAGTTATTAAAAAGAATAATGACTCATATGGTCATGTTCAGTGTATAGCCTTGTGTATTCATACTCACCTTGCTATTACACCAATACGTCAATTTAAAGCCTATCCCCGCTTCACTGGATCAAGATAAATCACTTAGGACCATTAAATAGTCTAGATCGAATGCTTAGGTCCATTTGCGACTATGAACAAAACATTTTATAAGTTATAAGGATCCTTCGACTATGATCTTCTTTGTGTGCTAAAACCCGTTACTTACACCATAGTCAAATACAATGTCATCTCCTTATAAATTCTCTTTAAGATACATCTTATCCTTGAGATAAATTTTGCATCTAGAGTTGCAAAATACTTTTAGTCCACTAGTGGAGCTGACAACCTTCAACTGTCACAACATTCTGTTGCTTATGATTTATGTTTCACCTAAAAAGGTAATCATTCTTACTTTTAGGGAAACCTCTATGATAACTGTTAATAATCCAGTGAATTTTGACCATTGATAACCTTCTTACATCATCAACTTACGATGTAGGACATTTATCAATACTAAGTTTTACTTATTCATGTTTAACATCTTACCGTATATGTTGTTTCATCAAAACATTGATGTTCCAACAACATGGATGCATGCATATATAAGTCCATTAATGCCATTGAATCTTAGCTAAGTACTTGTCTATCTGTATCTCAAAGATAAAACTGTCATCTTTTTGACATTTACTCTAAACAAACTCTAAATATGGTTCTAGTGAAGATTTTTCTCATAGTTGATCCCCATATTTCTGAGAAAAATTATTTACCACTAATACTCTGAAGGTTTTATCTTTCATGTCTATTCTTAATCCTACTTGTCGACTCATGTTTAACATATGAGTATTATGCCTTTAGCCACTTCTACAAGTTGTCAGACCTAGTTGGATTACCAACTAATATATATAGCTTCTATCCGCATCCAAACAACTATATTACTGTATTTACCTGTGATGTAATTCAAATGAAGAATTTATACTCCCACTACAATATAGCATGTACTAGATATTAATAATATATCTGAAAATATTTTGCAATTTTTCTAATTACCCTTAGTATATGAGAGATCTTTTAGAATATCCTTACTCTTTCCTTTGATATAATCTTTCCAAAACCTTTAAAATATCCTTTAAGAAGCTTAGGAAGAGTATACATTTATTACTATTTATTCTCAATATCTCACACCATCTTTAGTATTAACCAAGGTGTATCCGAGATACTATCCTTATTTTTTATTAACTTATGCTTTGAGAGATGTATCCATAATCATCTCCATTACCCAAGAGTAAATCAAAAATATTCCAAACAAGACACCTGCTTACAACCCTTTCCAAAATAGGAAACTATTTGTTCATTGAATCCTCCAACAATAATACTTGGACTAGGATCTTATCAAGATCTAATGGGCATCTAGAACCCATCCAAACTAGTTCTTGGATCCTTGGTGGATGAACAAGTTAAATATACAAGGCCGTAGTCCAATAATAAATACATACAATAATAAAAGATTCTAATAGATCATAAATCGTAAGTAATCAAACTATGAGTAAAACTTGAATTGGAACAATTCCTTCATTGCAATGATAATGTCAATCTACAGAAGATAATTATGTACCATAGTTTGTATTAGCAAATGATTTAAAGTCTTGAGGAATTTCCGTCCACCTTGTCCACCTTCAAATTTTAGGATCTTCTTTTATTTTCTTGTTCCTCTAGCCTTCTTGAGTCACTGCAATAAATTGCAAATATGTTTAGATACCAAATCCACACACCATGATAGAATCCGTGGGATTTACTAAACATGTATTTAACAAAGAAAAAGAAATCTTTACCTGCATATTTGAGTAATAGATACTTTAGGCAATTGCTCAACCCATGTCCATCTCCCTTGCAATATAAACAAATCTCCTTAGCATTGTCCTTGGATTTGAGCCCAGTTTTATTTATATTGATGACAGAATCCTTGCCATTTTTCTTAGCCTTTCACTTTCTTTCTTCACCTTTCGATTCAAAATGAGAAGTGCTGCCAACTTCTGTACCTTGTGGGCTCACCATGCTCTCCACTATACCACTCAACATATGTGATGAAGGGCAAACCTCTTTGCCTTTATACTTCATCATGATCTCCTTGTATGAATGTATAATGGCTTGGAGGATCACATCATTATTCAACAAACCAAGTTCCTTCAATTTGACAACTTCGTTATCAATTTATATAACTTTCCCCACTCATGTACATGTGCTTGATTTAAGAAGTTGATTTTTCTTCCCAAAACATGCTTCCAGATGTTTTAGCATATCTGAATCACATCGAAAAAGTTCCTGTTTTCCATAAAGCTTTGGAGTAATTGATGTAAAGATATATTCTCTAACGGTACTATTTACATAGTCCAATTGAGTGTATCTATCAATGACTTCTTGACTAGACTTTAGTCTTGGGTGAGTTGGACGACTTTGCACCATTAAGTGCTCTTTATGAGTCAAAGAATCTTTTTGTCTTCATAATTATGATGAGACACAATAATGACTAACAAGCAATTTAGACATATCATAAGGAGTGAAAACTGAAATATTAAAGAACAATATCAAGGCATGTTTTAGCAAATAATAAAATATGTAAATCCAATGAAAAACACATGATATTTCAAATGCAACGAAAATTTAGTCCCGTAAATTAAACATCATCCACATGGAGTAAGACTCAAAGCCAAGACAAGATGCTCTTAATCACCCTGACTAGGCGAGATATTTTTTTTATCATTAATGCTAGTAAGTCATTAATAAATTTCATTAATACCACTATGTCATTAACAAACTGCCGGTTTCCCACAGTCTGTAATTTTAGGATAACATAGCTTCTCAAGGAGGTTAATAGTTTAAATTAGTCAAGCGAATACCATCAAGTACATTTGTTGTGATTGCCAAGTAACTCTATGGCGGCGTGGTCGTTATTGATACATAATCGCTTCTCCTTTATCCTTACCAGAGATCTACCTATAACCCGTAAAATAAAAACACCATCAACATGGAAGCAAGGCTCAAGGCCAAGATAAGGTGCCTTTACTTTACTATTACTGCAAACCTATGATGGAGACTGTTAAAATTCAAAGAATCTTTCTCTCACTTGAAATTTTAAACTAATGGGTTTTGTTCTCTTGCCTTTTAATTGGATTATCCTCCTAATATTATAAGTAATCCTAACAAAGTTAGAATTCTTATCCCATTAGGTATTCTAATTTCTTAAAAAATTAAATCCAAATTATTCCCGAAATAGGAGCCTAGCTTCCATGACATGGTTGTCTAATAAAAATTAGTAAACTATCTCCTAAGTAGGAGCTAGTCATTAATAAGGTCCTAGGAGTTTTCAACTCTTACTCCCACTAAGGAAATTCCAAGCCTCAAACCTCTTCTCAGTTTGGAAATACCTTTCCATAATTGGAAACATTCTATCAAAAATAATCTTTACCCATAAGTTTTCTAATATAGTTCTTAAACATATATTCCAATTAGGTTGGATGTTTAGGTTTTGTGAATAAATTCACAACCCACTCTTTTCAAAAACTATGTACCAAAATATTAGGTTAAAGGATTTTTGGATTTATCCTTGGGGTTAGGGTTTAGAAAAACCTTAAACCATCCAAAGGCTTGCCGCCTCTAAGGCATATCACATCCTAGGTATTGCACCTTTAAGGTGGTGACCCGGCCCCACAACCAAGTGGCGCCACCATAGCCATAGATTAAATCAATGGCTATTACTTATTGCATAGCTATAAGTAAAAATCATGACATAGCATGCATAAATTACCATGCAACCAAAAACCAAAACAATGAATGCAAACATGTTTCAATGAAAACAAAAATAATTTAAACAATAATTGACAATATGCAAACCATGCACTCAAAAATAATAAGACAACATTGATTTCAATCCATGTGTTTTAACCTTAAACACTTGAAATAAAATTCCAAGTGTTTCCTTTTAAAAACACATTTAATAAACTTGAAAACCTATTTTCTTTTGATAAAAAATAAGTTACATACCACCTATAACATATTCCATAATCAAATAAATTTATTTCCATAATTACGCACCAAAAGAAAATCCTACAAGTTTAAACATGTACTAGAAATTTAAAATTTCAGAATTTGTGTACGTTTAGAAAACCTTGAAACTTTGTTTAGAAAAAATTCAAAACACTGATCCAACTTTTCCAATGCATCAACCAATCTTTTTACATGCGAAATCAATTGTCACATTAATTTTTAAGCACATGCAAGTTATGTGAAAAAAAATTAAAACAAAACAGTTGCTGTTAGAAATATACAATTTCAGAAACTATCGACAAATGAAAAACAGACCAAAAACCTTTCGAAGAAAATTCGAAACCTGAATTTGATTTTTGCATTGCATCAACCACGATTTTTTCATGTAGAAAAAAATTCCAAATATTTTTAGAAGTTGTTTAAGGCATCATAAAAAATTAGGATTTACAGCATGGGCGGAAGTGAAACTAGCATTGCAAGAGATTTAGATGGGATTGTGGCGGAGGATCCCTCGGCAAGAGCACTGAAGCCCAGTTATTGCCACTATGCAAGCTGGCAATCCGTGTTGGCGATTATGCCTAAATCCCAAGTTGTAATATGTTGACATTATAGTTTATTATGAATCAATAACTTTATTCACTGATTAAATATTTGAACATGTAGCATATAATCTTTTGTATAATATTTTATGATGATCCTATGCGAAAGGTCTAGAGATTACATTGGATATGATATCTAGGTGTAAGTAGTAATTTTTACACATGGTCTCAAATCATAATCCTTATATCTGAAATTTATTTGTTAAAGTTGGGAATGGAATTGGGCATTCCATTAGCAAAATTGTTACGCATCAATTATGTGATTTACCTTAATCAAGCGAAGATGATACTTTTGGTTGATGTGTAATTATATTGAGTTGTATACATTGAACGAACCGATAGTTGTCTTTCTAAAAAAATATTGTCATAAGGAAAAGACAATAACTCTCAGACTAATTATACTTATGATTCTAAATCTTGAGAAAGAGCAGACTTAGATGTCAAGTGAGGTTACTTTGATGAATTATAGAGTGAGACCTTAAATATGGTCAACATCATCTATGTGTTGGGAGATTACATGTAGAATTGTGAGGGACGCTTTGCTCAAGAAGGAATCCAAATNCATTTTAATGGAAAATGAGAAGAAATCTTCCATTGAATATGATTTTATATAGGATTATTTTTACTCTTTGATCAAAGCATTTTGGTAAGGAGAATTTCAAAATATACTTAGTAAAGGAGTATTCACAGGAGAGAGAATAATAAGGATAAAAATATGGTACACAAGGGATATAAGTTAGATAATATAGTGTAACAGTATCATAGTCATAATTTTACCACGAAAGATTTAATGGAAGAATCATATTGAAATATAAGTGAGTTAAATGAAACTTTGTTGATTTAATCAAAAATATTTTTTGGAGTGCATTTACAATTATTTATTGTTATTAATTGTAATTAATAATGACTTGAGATAGTGAGAGACTATTTGAGCCGGATATATTTTTCTCTTCAGGTCCCTCACCAAGCTTTTGTACATTAACCAAAGACAAGCTTTTATTTCTTGAAAAAGTTGTTTTTAATTTATTAAAACATGGGTCAGAGAAAAACTGTGCAAGATAAATAATAAGTAAGCTGGGCTTGGGATAAAACCCAAGCCCATTTACAGTCAGATAGACACACATGCTAGGAAAATATTCCTTGGCCCTGTGCGGCACCTTCTAGGGATTCGAGAAGGTGGAGGCTAGGGTTTTATAACCCGAGCCATCCACCTCCTGGGTGTTAATTCCATATTGCTTATTTTACTAGGAAAATATTCCTTGCCCTGTGTGGCACCTTCTAGGGATTCGAGAAGGTGGAGGCTAGGGTTTTATAACCCGAGCCATCCACCTCCTGGGTGTTAATTCCATATTGCTTATTTTATTTCTCTGTTAGTTTTTTTTTAAGGATATAAATAAAGGTGCCTGTAGCTCTTGCAAAACACACCAACAACTGTTCTTTTAGTTTTTGCTAGGACTTGTAAGTTTTTCAGAATTAATTTTGGGAGAACTAAGTTTAATATTTGAAGAGCTAGAAAGAGCCCAAACTCTTGGTTATTTCTAATCATTGGTGAGAAGATCCGAAGGAGTTCTTGAGGTGTTCGTTCTCCAGGCTGGAGTAAGGAGTTGTTGCTTATAAAGCCAAAGAGTGGCCCTAGTTTGCAAGTAAGTAATTTTATGTTCTTATTAGTTTAATTTTAAATAGCAATGTTCTTCTCATATTTTTCATAAAGATAATCTTGGTTAGGGAATAGATTATTTTTTACTGCGTAATTCTTTGATTTGCATGTTTATTCCAACAGTTTGTTCCTACATTGACAAATTCTAAGAGGTTGCGGGCGGCTTACGCCATTTCGGACAATGTTAAGATCAGAATTCCTGATCCTTATTATGGAGCTGAGCTTGACAGCGAGACGCACAAGACATGCGTTTGTGAGCAAATGTTCAAGGCATGCATTCGACTTCTATTCCTTCTTGAGGTTCACAAACTTCTTTCAAAACTAGGGCTGTCTCCTAGCCAAATCCAGTCCAATGGGTAGCGCTTTCTGATCTCTTGTTGCGTACTCTGGCCACTAGTGCTGGGAAAAGGTATTCGCTTAACCACCAAGGAATTCTTGTTCTTGTATCGTCCTGTAAAGTATGGAGACTTGCGGACATTTCAAGGATTGGGTGGAAATTTTTTGGACATTCTTGGAAAAGTTGAGGAACCCTGACCATCATGAGCCCAGCTTTTGTTCGTATCTGATCTCAAATGGGAGCTTCTGGAAGACTAGTGGAATGACCCCCTTACTTGAAGGATCCCATGAAAATGAGGAACATCGGATTATAGCGGATCGTATGTTCCCATATTGAGTTTAGAGGAGGAATGCCGAGTGCAAGCCATCATTAAGTGGGGTGAGTGATACGTGAGAGCGCTCAACTTTGAAATTTATGAAAACTACTCGCGATAGAGCAAATCCTTGTAGGATAGTTCTAAAAAAGGGTATCGGCCCACAGGGATTGTGATGGTTGTCTTTGTTACAAAGTTTCTAAAACTCCATCTACTTCAACTCATGAAAAGAAATGTTTTTGGATTTTTTTAACTACAAACTAAAACAACATAAAATAATAACAACTAAATTAAGCAATCTAAGATAAAGGTAGTATGAAGAGTATAGAGATTTGTTTTCATCCAATCCTCATACTACAAGCAAACTATATTTAGCATGGATCTTTAACATAAGCATAATATGAGAGTGTAAAGGTTGTCAACCCTACAACTAGCTCAACATGAAAAAACTTTCAAGGGAAAATAATAAAACATCATAGTTGCAAACTAATCACCCACCTAAACATCTAAATGTGAGGCAACTTGTATTCCCTAGCATGCAATATAAAATCTCCTAAAAGCTTACACAATTCTATAGAAAAAGTATAAGATATTATAGGTTCCCACTAAACTTTCCACTTACACTAAATTAAACTAAGTGTGGATTAAATCGTGGTCCCTAGCATAACTCATCAAAGTCATATAAAATCATGTCAAATAGCATCATTGCATAGCCTATATTCCCCCAATCAAAGACAATGGAAACACAAAATTCATTCAAGGCAACAAAACTTTCTCATAGACAAGAAAAAAGAGTTTATCCCAAAATGATATAACATGAAGATCAATCTCTTAGGCTATACAATCATTATACAAAATGTGTAAAATCCTAGCTAAACATAATCAACCCATAGCACTTTTGGAAAGAATTACATCAAACCCTATAAAGGGTTTAGTTCCTCATGTAGGATTTGAGAATCTCCATTGGGTTTGAGAAAATCATTTCCTAAGGAGATTTAGAGCTATGGGTCGTGTTCTACCTACTGTCTAAACAGCAAAGGAATGTAAAATAAGCTAGAAAATACACTGAAAATAAACTAAACAGAACTCACTGCCTCTCTCGGTAAGTTTTTACATATATAGGGAAAGAGAGCTTTGATCTTTTTACAAGATAAGATGAAGCTAAAAATCTTGAGTTCAGCTGGTTAGGAGACTTCTGAGGAGAGATTTCAGCGCCCACCATAGCCTACCAAGCCACAAAAGTTGATAAAAGATATCAACTTTCCGTTATTTGCTGTCAAAGATATTTTTAGCACTGGAAGCTTCAATGGCGCTCGATCCCCAAAATTTGGGGGCTCGATCCTTGTCTGCGATCGATCCTTGAATTGGCGCTCAATCCCTGCTGCGATCGAACCCTGAATTATGGCGCTCGATCTCTAGACTTCTTCAGCTCTTCAACTTTCTTTTGATAAACTTTAGGCCTAATGTTGATGATTTGCTTTTATTTCCATTTAGGTCCTACAAATGAGATAAACACTAAAATACAACAAAATATTATATTACAACACAAACTAAGGTTTAACATATGCGAGTTAAGGGGCTTGAATATATAACATTCAGCACTTATCAGTGAAGCTCACCCGGAGGAAATGCGTTTGGGCTTCTGTCTCAATGCGGCTCGGATTGAAGATGTCTTGGGGTGCCCACATGGTAGTCCTTTCATTGCCTTGAAGACTCCCAAGAGGATAGATCCTGAAAATGTGAAGAGACAAGCCATTACAGACTATTTAGGAATGCGGTCGATAAGGTCGGGGCTCCGATCCCGGGGATCGACAGCAGTTTTGGACGTTCTGGCATGTGTAACCTGCCTTTAAGGAGGCAATTGCCTTTGGAGGCCAAGAGGTCGGCTGTCATGGGCCAAGTTTTTCACAAGTAACTTAGCCACATGATGGCCCTAAGCATAGCACCAAGCATTGCCTAGGTAGCCAACACACACCAAGAGAGGCTAGGGAAGGAACTCACAACACACACACAACAATTTTACAGGAGAAACACCTCCCAACTATTTACACTCAACCAAACCAAATGTACAAAGACCCAGCTAGGGTCCTTACTGCACTATGGAGCTCTTAGCCTAATTACATATAAACAACCACCAAGGCTTACAAATGGAAACACAGAATACACAGAAATAGACACTCAGTATTTCTCTTGCAGTTTCTCACAATACTCCATCAGTAACCTTCAAAAGTGTCTCAGCAACCCTTTTATAAGCAGCTAGGAATAGAAGCTTCTATTGCAGTGTGCAACCACCTGGCTCT
>FXXK01000502.1:37807-64148 GCA_900184695.1 Betula pendula | reverse complement strand
AGCTTTAAAGTCAGTGGGCGAGAGAAAATAAAATGTTAATAAAAAAAACATTAGACATGATCCACATGGGACATGTTTGGTATGAAAAAAAATAAATATTATTATTAATTAATTAATAATTAACATGTACCGGTATGGGTAGCTTGTGTAATGGGTTATAACCCCTCTTAGACAGGTCAACTCCCATATTTTAGATTACATAAGCTATCATAGTTGTTAGAAAATCTTTAAAAAATATATTATTTACCTAGTACCCTTTGCTGTACGTGAAGGCATGGATCATATTTTTATGGATTGTATGAAATAATATTATCTTATTATCATAAAAATATCCCATAAATATGTTTCCCAACTAAGGTAGTTCTGAAGTATAGGCTTTATTTGGTGGGGGGTTTTAGTTTAAAAATAAAAATAAAAAACACTTATCTCTAAAAAAATAATAAATAATTTAGAGTAATGATACTCTTATTCATTTGTTATATTTATTTTATAACGGTTGACGTGATAAGTTTAATATAATTTTTTTTTAAGTGACTGACATAAAAGTCACCTAAAACAAGCCCAAATAAGACACTTTTTATTTTATAGTCATAGTTTAAAATTAGTGCATCTAATAGTGTATATGAAATCAATATTGACATAGTTTTTAAAAAAGATTAAATAATACAAAGTCATGTATACTGTTAGATACATCACTTTTGATCATAAAATGAATACTATCAACATCATGTTAATCAATGTTAAATGAGAATAAAAAGTAGCATTACTCAATAATTTAAAATCCAACACACTTTTTAAATATATACTCATTAACAAACACTGCTCATTTTATATCACATTAAAATATTTCTTAAAATGACCATTTTTTTAAAAAAAATTTATTAAGGTGAATTGATTTGTTATACGGAATCCAAGTAGAACATTATTCTACACGACAATTTTTTCTTTTGTAGGTTATTATACATGACAATTGGTTGGACAAAATTCTCTTTTGAGCATCTTTATACGACATTAAAAAAACTTTTTTCAAATTACCAAAAAATATATTCTAAAATTATGAAGGTGAAATGATTTGTTCTACGGAATCCAAGTAGAACATTATTCTACATGACAATTAGTTGGACAAAATTCTCTCTTGAACATCTTTATATCACATTAAAAAAAACTTTTTTCAAATTACCAAAAAATATATTCTAAAAATTAATAAGGTGAAATGATTTGTTCTATGGAATCCAAGTAGAACATTTATCTACATGACAATTGGTTGGACAAAATGCTTTTTGATCTCTTTAGCAAAACGTAGCAAAATGAACCGTCACCAGTCACCACCCATAGATGCCAATCAGACTACCCCGTGACGCTAAAAACTGACTCCACCAACCAATCCCATGATTAGAGCGTGGCAACCACCTCCCCTGAAGCGAGTGGCAAATTCCACTCCCATCCCCCACACCCACTACCCAGAAGCCTCCCTTCTCTGACCTCCATTTACCAAAACCAGAGAAGTCTCTCTTTCTCACACACACACACACAACAAAAGCAGCAAGAGACATGTCAACCACCACACCCACCTCTCCAATCAGCTTAACAAACAGAACCCCCATAACTAACCAAACCCTTTTCTTTGGTTAACTTCCCAAATCCAACACATAATCTATTTGTCCATATTGGTCTTTGTGTACTATGTATGTTGTACAAGGAATATATATATACTTTTGTAATATTTTGGTGGTGAAGGAAGGCTTTCTTGCTTAAGAATATTGTGGGTTTTTGGTTGTGGTCTATTAGTTGTTAAGCTTTCATTTTCTGTATCTGATATTCTGGGCTGGTTGTTCATTCGTTTGACTCCATTTGAAGCAAGCCCCAGTCTTTCTTAAGCTCTATTCTGTAATGGGTTTTGGATTATTTTCTTGGATTCTTAGTTATCAGTTTAAACAAGAAGTTGGGTTGCTGAAGAATTGGAGCTGAATTTTTGGGATGGTGCGGTTGAGTTCTGATATGGGTATTGGCCAAAGTTCAAGCTTTTGGTGGTTTGGGAGGAGGAGGGGATTAGGGTTTGTGCTTCGGTTTGTATTTGGGTTTTGGGTTGGTTTCTTGCTTACTCAGCCGGTGGCAGGTTTAAGACCGTTGAGGGAGAGGGCTCGGTCGTGGGGCGATGAGGTTGGTATTGCAAATTTCATCTTCTCTTGTTGCTCAATTATGGTATTGTTTGATGTTTTCATTGTGCCCTCGATGGAAATTTAGATAAAGAATATGAATTCAAATGTTAAAAGTGTAAATTTATTCGGTTAAGCTAATGGTTTGATCTGTTACATGGGCGATATATATGTTGTGCATTTTGGCGAATCTTGAGGGATTTGGGAAACCTTGTTGGATTCTACTGCGGTTTGCATGTACTTAGAGTTTATCCATTGGTCGAGCGAGATTGACAGATCAGTTTTACGGATAATATTGGGTACAGTATGGATGTGAGAATTAAGATCATCTTTGTCGAGTGAGATTGACAGAGGAAGAGTTAAGTTTTAATGGGTAGAAATTTTCTTTTCTGTCTAAATATAATCCTCCACTGCTTACTAAGAAGAAGAAGAATCTTATACTGATGTTGTTGTGTTCCAAATGCTTATCTTAGCCCATGGGTTGTGTTTTGAAGGCTAATGAGGAGGTTAATGGTTCTTTGTGTGAGCAAATGGAGCACAAGACTACAAAGAACAATACTTTCTGCAAGAAGAATAACCTAGAACCAAATATGTTGTCAATGTGAAATAAGCACTATGGAAAACAAAATCAGAGCCTGCTTCTGTAGTTAGTTGCCGGAACTGCGAAACTTGGAAAGTGAGGGAGAACTCATGTTTGTAATCATTATCGATGGTGACCATTGGTGGTGGAGATTGACGCAAATGCAGCAAAATTGAGCAATTCCTAGCTTTACCAGTTGTCCCAATGTGCAGAACCTGGATTAGTAGAGAAATAACTGAACAACTTTATTTGGCCATTCATTTTTTTTTTGGATAAGTAAGAGAAGAATATTATAAAATTTTTTTTTTCAATATATTTCAATACTCAGCTGTTTTTCATGTCAAGTATTTGAATAAATTGAATTTTAGTTTTTCAAAGGAAGTGGGCAACCTTATCTTAATTTGTCGCTTAAATGTGACACTGATTTTGCATAAATTTCTGAACCAGATATAATAGCTTTTGCTTGTTATTGATATTGCTTTTTTGCAGTGGCTATTTGTAAGAAAAGATGAAAGCGAGTTGGGTCCATTTTCTAGATGGAACATAACAGGAACTTACAGAGGTTTGTAACATAAATATGTTAAATTGATCATCTCTACATTATAGTCATCCTGTTTTCAAAAGTTGTCAGCTACCAATTACATTTATTTCCTTTTAATATCATTAATCACTATTTGTTCTTCATGTCTCATTGTTATATGGGTAGCTTAGGATATCTTTGGTCTGTATCTTATTTTTAGCTGCACTATTAAAAGACTTGTGAGCTTTTAGATCATGATGGCATGATGTTCATCTAGGATAATATTACTAAGATGAATTAGTTTACCATGAAATTACACACTGATATGGTCACACTTAGAATCATGCAATGACTCAGAATTTTGCTTGGACATGCATTCTGCTTGATTTGCAGACTTGATTTGCAGACTCTGCTTTACATGGTCATTGTGACTTCCATCTGTTGCTTATTTGCTTGGTATTTCTATTTGACTGCCATTAGACAGAGAACTTTGGACTGAAACACAGCACGACCATGAAGAAAACTAAGTGAGAAATTGTGTTTTGCTAATCTTAAAAATTGAGCCCTATAGTGGGAATGAAATGCATATTTTTTATTTTGGGATAGAAAAATTTAGAATATAATCTTGAAAAATCGGATTCTGAGTTTCAATATCTTTACTTAATGTTGCTGAGCCCCCACATGCATTGACTTTAAAATTGTTTCATAGTCTAGAGGTGGACTAGGAAGATGACAAGTATATGGCTAGGATTTCCATGTTTAGTTTTGATATGTGGAAAGTGGGTTAGTAAATATATATATGTTTCTGCATGTACGCCTAGAAGGGAAAGGCTTTAACACTGATACTTAGAGTGAGATGAACTGGTCTACGGTGTGCTCTCCTGTTTCTGAGAGAGGTTTGGGGATCCGGAATTTGAGGACCTTCAATAAGGCCCTTTTAGGAAAGTGGTTGTGGCGTTATGAGCAAGAGAGAGAGGCATGGTGGAGATTAGTTGTGGAGGCAAAATTTGGCAGTGTGAGGGGCGGGTGGTGCTCTCTTATCCCTACAGGACCGCATGGGGTGGGGCTGTGGAAGAACATCAGGCGGGGTTGGAGCTTGTTTTGTAACCACTTTAGATTTGAGTTGGGCGACGGATCCAGAATTAGATTCTAGTATGACGTGTGGTGTTGTGAATTGCCGCTTATAGATGCCTTCCCGGTTTTATTTGGCCTTGCTCGTGAGAAAAATGCGCTTGTTGCAGATCATATGAACTTCTCTAGTGGCTCCCTCCGATGGGAGATTAGCTTTGTCCGCGCGGCTCACAATTGGGAGCTGGACTCCGTTGCTTCCTTTTCCACTCTTTTATATTCTCTCAGTGAAAGAAGGGAAGGGGTTGATAGGCTCTGGTAGATCCCCTCGTGTAAGGGGAAGTTTGATGTTAGATCCTTCTACAGTGTTCTAACTCGCAATGTTGCTCATCCTTTTTCGTGGAAGAGTATATGGAGGACCAAAGCTCCTGTAAAAGTGGCTTTCTTTGCTTGGTCTGCAGCTCTTGGGAAGATTCTTACCATTGACAATCTTAGAAAGAGACATGTCATCGTGATTGATAGATGCTGTATGTGCAAAAGACAGGGGGAATCGGTGGATCATCTTCTTTTTCATTGTGAGATTGCTTGTGCCTTTGGGATATCATTCTTAGTCGTTTTGGGTTGTCTTGGGTTATGCCTGTGCGGGTTATTGAGCTGTTCGAGTGCTGGTGGATTGGGGGTCGCTCTAATAGTGCGGTTGTATGGAAGATGGTGCCTCTTTGTCTAATGTGGTGCCTTTGGAGGGAGCGTAATGATAGATCTTTTGAGGATCAAGAAATGACACTTGAAGAACTCAAGTCCTTCTTTTTCCATTCTCTTTTCTCTTGGACTGTTGCTTATTTAGCTCCTTTAACGCTTAGCTACTCGGAGTTTGTTGTACTTTTTTCTTCCTCTAATTAGGTGACCTTTTTTAATACTTCCTATGTACCAGGGNCTACGCTGTTGCGTTTTTATAAAAGTTCTCTTATTTATAAAAAAAAAAAATGAAATGAGATACTTGGTAATAGACAAGTATATTGTGAATTGATGTTTTTTGGTTAAAACGGGTCAGGGTTTGTTTATTGGGATCAGGAGACATTAATTAAGGGAGAATTGATCTATAGGAGGATGGTTGGTGGTAAGTTGGAATTGTATATAATCCCCATTGGGCTTCACTATGGGCCTGCCGAAGCCCATGCCTGATGGGAGATAACTAAAGTACACAGGCTGTTTATTGGTAAAAAAAAAAAAAACACTGATATTACAATTGAAAGTGTAAAGAATCCGAAAGATCCAATGGAGAAGAGGGGCTATTGCCATCAATAGGCATCCATTGTTAGAACAATCTCAAAAGCAAAATTTTGACTCTATTGATAGGGAGGTTAATCCCTTTGATATTCTGCCTATTTCTCTTCTGCCATATGGTCTACATGAGACACTATAGTATTATACTCCATATTTGATAAATAAATATATCAGGGTCTATACCTGAATAAACCTTTAAAAAAATTTCTTGGTATCAGGAAGTGTGTAGATGTTACTCATTGTCACATGTATTGAGATGTAAACCTATCAATAATGCTTGCTTGTGGAGTGCATGTGCATTTTTTTCTGGTGGAATTTCGTACAAATATTACAGAAGGATATTTGTCTACAATTTCCTTGTCATGTTTCAACGTGTGCAAAATATTATCGATGGACCATATGGCCAGTTGAATGTATTATGAACTTAATCATCCAGTTTATTACAGTGCATCCAAATGGTTGGGTACTTATATCTTGATCTGATTACCTACAATCTGGACATCTGAGTTGCAGGGACATGGAAGTTTCTAGACTCCACAAATGGCTCTTCAAGGTTTCCAGATTTCAGGAAATCCACTGGCAATTCAGTTATTGAATTAGTTAGTACACCAACAAAAATAACTGGCGTACATTATGTTCAGGTGAGTAGGTTGAATTGTGGGTAAAAAAAGGTCATATTCTAGGAAAGTCAGCATTTATGAATAACTCCCTATTCTTAATTAGTGCATAGGCAACATATATTATATGCATCTAGGGTGTTTTATGCTTGCACAATCTGTTCCTGATGCTGAAGCCAGTAGTAGGACATGGACTTTGTATTAATCATTTCTGGTACATCCGTCATTTCCATAGTGTGCATGTGATTGGATCTGAATATTTCAGAACCCCAAAGTATGATGATCAACAACAAAAAGCTCGAATTTGCTATCTCCTCATCATAGATGATGGAACATATATTTTTAGCTCTCTTTTTCTAAAAGAGTTCATAGGAATAACTACAATTGCTTTACTGTTTGCTTTTCATTTGTGATAATTTGTTTACAAATGAAGTTTTTTTCCTTTTCATGGTGCTGATGCAGGGGGTAATTATCTTCCATGATGTGTTTGACAATGAACACAATGTTGGTGGTGCTCAAATCAGGGTTGAAGGTGTATATATATGGCCTTTTAAACAACTTCGAATGGTGGCTAATAGGTAAATCTCATTAACCTTAAAATGTCGTCCCTACATCTTTAGTTCCTGTAATATACATTTTGTTATTCTACGTTCTATATTTATTTTTGGTGTTTATTCTTTCAATGAGTAGGTCGTCCTTGTGGTTGGTTAAAAATATGTACTAAATGCTAATCTTTTTTACTCTCCCAAAGTTAGATGTGATACAAGTTTATGTGATTGTACTTGCTTACGGTTTGAAAAAACACAAATAATTATGTATAGCCACAAGTTTGTTGACAATGATAGTTAAATTGACAAATACAGCAAATCCTTGGAAACCTTCAGAATGGCTATATTGATTTTTTTCACACATATGCACAGTTTGAAGTTTGAAGATTTGGGTAATAAGACAAGAAATGCAAGTAAATGTTGGATGACATACAAAATAAATGTGCGCAGGTGATAGAGAAAGAAAGGATACTCTTTTTTTTTTTAATTTCTAAGCGAGAAAGAAAGGACACTCTAAGGATTATAAGTCAGAATATATAGGGGATTTATCCACTGTTCTAATGTAATTGTTCAAATCTTCTTTGGACAGTTTTTGGAACATAATGAGATGATATACAGTTTGAAGTAAGAACTGTATTTAGAACAATTAGCTGTTTTGTTAACAATATCTATTTGTGCGTTATTCTGCTGCTATACCCATTTTTTCCTACAGTAAATGGTGATTAATTTCTAATTTCAATGTTATTTGTGCATTTGAATTGCTTTCAACTTTCACACACTGTGACATTGCAGTGGAAAAGAGGGAGAGCTGAGTCAGGAAGATGATTATCTTTTATCTAATCCATATCATTTGGTAATGCTTCTTCCTCGACTCATCTATGATTTTGAAATTGATATGATTCTATAGTGTATGTTATTTTAGGATGACTTCTTATTGTCTTTTTTATGCAAATTTTTTTTTTCCTTAGCTGTCTGTATTATGCTATTGGTCTCCCTGTTTACTTAATGTTGCTGAGTCATATCCTGCTGTGGCATAACACCATAACCATTTCCCCAAGAGAGCTCGGTTGAACTGAACCATATTTCTAACCTCCAAACTAATGTGGCAAATCAGAGAACAAATCTTAGACCAACTAATTAGATGAATTGCACTCGTCAACAATTCCACCCCTTAAAAGATCCCTTTGAAGTTTTTCAATTTGGTTAACAACACCTATGGGGATGGGGAAGATGGATAGATAATATGTAGGCAGGTTGAAAAGGGTGCTTTTAATTGATGTCAACCTACTACTCTTAGACAAGTAAAGCCTCTTCCCACCATCTAAACTACATTCCATTTTTTCAACAATGCCATCCCATATTGATTTAGCCTTGTACGAAGCCCTCAAAGGAAGACTCAAATACTTTAAACGCAAAGAGGACACCCTACAACCCAGAATACGGGCCAAGTCTCCAACATCATCCACAATGCCAACAAGGACTAACTCTGATTTAGATAAGTTAATTTTTAAAGCCTGAGACAGCTTCAAAACATAAGAAGAGACAACACAAATGATAGAGATGATCTGGATTTCCATGATAAAAGATCAAAATATCATCCACAAACAAGAGATGAGACACTAGGAGCTCGTCATTATTTCTCGACTCCACCAAAAAACCTATAAGAGCCCCCTATCCATTGTGGCAGACAACATTCTACTCAACAACCACAAACAATAAAGGTGATAAAAGGATTCCATGTCTCAGGCCACAAGAGCTATTTAAGAAATCAGAAGGAGATCCATTAATCAGAATGGAGAAACGCACTATAGAAATACAGTGAGCTATTGATCCTCTCCATTTCTCCCTAAAGCCACATCTCCTCAACAGATACAATCGGAAGCCTCAGTTAACATGATCGTAGGCCTTTCTCTAGGTCCAATTTATAGAGCACACTAGATTCCCCTTTCTAATTTTGCTATCAAGACATTCATTAGCTTCTAGGACTGAATCTAAGATTTGTCTCTCATTGATGAACGCATTTTGAGACTTGGAAATAACCTTTTCCAACACCGTTTTCAGCCTATTTTCTAGGACTTAAGATATGATTTTATAAACACCACCCACAAGACTAATGGGATGGAAGTCCTTCATATCCACAACCCTAGCTTTCTTAGGGACGAGGGAAATAAAAGTTGAATTAAGGCTCTTTTCAAACTTTTCTTGAAGATGAAACTCTTGGAAAACATTCATGAAATCCTCTTTAATGACCTCCCAACAAGTCTGGGAAAAAGTCTTGGAGAAACCATGAGGGCCCGGGGGGGCCTTATCACCATTTAGGGCTCTTACCACCTTAAAAGCCCTACTCTCCTCAAAAGCTTTGTCCAATAGTTTTTGATGTTTTATGTAGCTTCTAAATTAGCTTAATCATTTATACATATTTTATGCCTTTGATGTTGTTATTTGTCTTTTAACCTAAAATTTTCTATATTATATATGTAGAAACCTTCCAGTTTCCAAATTTAATGAATACCAAATATGAATAATTTGTTATTTCTTTATATATAGCTTCTAAAATGGCTGAATCATTTATACATATTTTATGCCTTTTGGTGTTTGTTATTCGTCTTTTAACATAAAAACTCCTATAACATATATTTTAAAATTCTTTTTTATATTAGTTAGTTGACATGTCCTTGTTGTATCACATCTTAGATTTTCAAGAAGTGGTGTATCACCATGTCCATATCATATTGAATCCTTACCATATCCATATCAAGGAATCATAGATTTAGAGACATCTAAATATTCCAGGGTTGGGCTTGAGATGGGGAAATTTTAGATCTGGTCAGGGATGTTAGTGGGCAGAGAATTTGAATTCTAAATCTTCACCTGATCTTGGCGCGTGTTCTCAAAATCAGAAGCTCTTCTTTGATAACTATTTGCATCATGATGATGGGAGACATTGCTTGGAAAACTAGTGGTTATCATCTTTGAGAAAATATTTGTTGACGAGGGTTCTGAATACTTGCTACTTTTTAAACTTCTTCATACAGCTTGGAGTTTTCTCATCCCAGGTGTTCCAAGAATCTCCACGGGATAAGATATGGAGAAGAAAACATTGTAATCTCGTCTTCTTCACTTTGAACTTATGCCCATGTTGCTCCTATTTTGTACCTTATGTCCTTTTTGGCATTTATGATGTAATAATTTCTATTTTCACTTACTCCAGCACCAATTTATGAAATGGAGAAACATTGCAATATTGAAATTGCGGCCCAAATTTCGCGTGTTTCATCCGCCCAAAATGGTACTTGAGTTCTCTCAGCGTATGAATTCTTTTCTTTTTGCTTTCCCCCTTCTCTTTTGACCTGATGTATGTCTAGAAATAATTGGAAAACAGTTCTTAAAAAATAAAATAAAACTCTTCTTTGGTTTTCTTATTTATTACACACATTCCTGTAGATGGGGATCATGATCGTTATCATATGGAAGGTTTAATGGAAAGTCCTGCAGTGGATGATGATGGAGATTGCTTCTCACCCTTACTAATAAATGCTACTTCTGTCAACATTGGGGTCTACTATAACAAGGCAGTGAACTATACTTTGATGGTCACCTTTGTATCCTTTAAATATCGTTACTAGTTTCAACACAATGTTATTTTAAATATCATTACTAGTTTCAACATAATGTTATTAGCTTCTTTTGGGTAGATTCCTTAACTGTTTTCATCAGGTCTCTTTCCTTCAAGTTCTTCTATTAATTCGGCAGATGGAACATGGCAACACTCAATCCGTAAGAACTTGTGTAAAACGTACTTGAGAATAAAAGCCATAGTTTCCATATATATGATGTATGCCAATATTCTTTCAGCTTTGTGATTTCACAAAAGTAATTATGGTTCTGATTTTCCTCTGTCAGGGAGCTGCCAAAGTTTCAATTTTAATGATTGGCCAACAAGCAATCATGGATGCTTATCTTTGCCTTCTACATCTGACAGCTGGAATACTAGTTGGTAAGCATAATGGCCCTGTTTGGGAACCAATTCCATTCTCAATTCTAATTCCACTCCAATTTTCAAAAAAAAACATTCCCACTTTTTATATCACATCAATTACTTTTTAACAACTTTTTTTACTTTTTATATCACATCAAATATTTTTTTATTACCATTCAAATAAAATACTCACTAAAAAACAAAAAATTTCACTTTTCCATACAAAACATTCCCTCTTAACAATCACATCATGCTACAATGGAATCACCCCCTAAGAGTAGAATACGTTGCCAAACAGGGCCAATAATTCCCTGTTCTACAATTTCAGAAGTTTCTGTATATGCATATATAATTTTGACAAGGTTATTATAATCATCTTAGTTACGGGGTTATTGGAGGACTCGTAAAATTAGCTATTTACTTTTGACAAACCTGTTCTTGCAAATAATAACAATTTCTTTTATGATTATAGAACTGTGGTTACTAAATTGTCCTATTTCATTAATTTGCCCAAGCTTTCAGCAACATAAATTTCTAAAGGTTTCCATTTAGCTGCAGAATGTAAAAAAAGGCCTTTTGACTTTTCGTTTTTAGTGTTTTTGGTACCCTTCAAATGTTACATTGTGTAACTTGCAAAGTGAACTACAGACTTCTAAAAGATGAAATCTGTCTCAACAGTGACCCTACAACATGAGTGCTCTTTTTCTTTATTTCTCTTTTTTTGGGTAAATTATTCTTTACCCCTCCAAACTACCACTTCAATTACATTTAGAGCCCTAACAACACACTCCCTAAATCTCATTCCCCTCCCTAAATATAGGAAAAAATCCTATAAAAAAAAAACCTGAACAGACTCCTTTGGTGTTTCCTAAAATAAGGAAAACTCAAGGAAACCAAAAAGGATACCCTAATATAGGGCAGCATGTTTGCATCCCTATCCATTAGTTTATAAAATAAAATAAAAAGGCATTCTCTTTCCTCTTTCTTTCCCTAACATTTATTTGAAGGAATATTTAGATGCCTTTATCTTTCCTCTCTTTGCACAAGCATTTATTTGAAAGAATATGTAAATGGTATAGGGAAAGAATAAGGGAAGCTATTGTGGAGTTTATTTGAATAAGAAAGCAAAAAGTAGTTTGGTTCTCTAAATTTAAAGAAAATTTAAGGGAAGCTGCTGCTAGTGCTCTTGCATCTCTAAACTTCAACTCTTTGCAACTTGGACCAATAAACTACAAAAGTATTTCAAGTTGCCCCCTTGTGTCAAATCTGGCCATTATTTTGGAAACGTTACATGTGTCAGTCACATGCGTATCAGCCATTTCCTCTACCAAAAGTACCTCCAGTTTAAGGGACGGAATTACAAAACTGTCCTGGCTTCTGGGGCCACCCCCTTGGGGATAGAGGTCGTAGTGGTCACAACCCCCCTCCCCCCCCCCAAAACAGAGGTGGTGGCTGTTAAATCCCCAACTTGATGAAGGTGGGATTTGATCCTAGGTATTCAGTGCGACACCTTGAGAGTTTACCTGCTCAGATAGTGGACTTCTTTAGACCACAGACATGCTCTGTCCATTTACAATTTGCATCCAGTGCTAGACTAGAACGATAGCATTTAAATATACTAATTAGGCAGGTCATTTTGTAAGAACAGATAAGATGTGGCACTGGCATGTAAGCCACAAGTGGATATTGCATGTATTTTATAAATGATGGTGATGGCACATTAGCATTTGCCCGCCACTACATAGAGTAATAAGTTTTAATACACCCTTTGACTATATGGTGATGGCAAAAGTGAAAAACTGTTACCCCAACCCTGTTGAAGGGTTCCCCTTAGTCAAACAAAAACTTACCAAAAAAGACCATTTTTTATGAAAATATGGTAAAATTTCATGGTTTTTACCATATTTATACATATAATTCAGTTTAACTTTGTGAATCAGCTGGTTGAAAGTTATCCTATGGAGCTTAGTATTGCTTTATATGGAACACAATCTGACTGGTGATTGAATTGAATTTGGATGATTTTTTTTTTGATAAGTAATAGTGCTAGATCTGGGTTTGAACGCTCCAAGTTGTCTGCATCAATAATGTACTATGTAAATGTATGTTTGCTACACAAGAAGGAAAGTGGCGTTCTAGTATTTCTTTTTGTTTGTTGTGATGCTAGAATGTCAGTCAAATATCAGCACTTTGGTGTGAAATGGACATACTTGTGCTGGTGTCTTTTTTTATAACTTGTATATAGGAGTGTGTAATTCATTTTGTTTACAAACCACATACCTTATTTGTGCAACTGTTTCTGCATATGTTCATTATTGCATCCTGTATGATGACCTTTTTGGCTTTTCAAGTTTTCATTGCCTCATATTCATCCTTAACCAGAGGTGTTTGTTTTTTTTCACATGCAGAATCCTTATTTAATGCTTTTGCAACTGCGGCCTTTTTCAAGTTCGTAGTCTTCTCAATTTTTGAGATGAGATATCTTCTTGCTATATGGAAGGCAAGTAGGCCTATGAGTAATGGAGAAGGTTGGGAGACTATGAGGCGTGAGCTTTCAGTTCTATATAGTCGTTTTTGTAAGTATTATGAAATGCAACTTTTGTGTTTATCTTTCAATGCCACTCGTTTATTTGTGAGTGGAATTTCCATTTCCAAGATCTATTGCCCTATGTATACTCATGCACATTCACCCTTTAAGTTTACAACTGTTTCTTGAACATATATTGACTAAACTCTTCTGTCTGAAAATATGATTAGATGCAAATATTGTGTAATAACACTTAATCATCCACTATACTTGTGTCACTTAAGCCTCAAACTCCCCCCCTCCTTTTTTTTTAATTTTTTTTTTAATTTTTATGGAAGAGCTTGCTTTGTCGATGGCAATGGAAGAATTTTCTCTAATGAATATTTAGTAATCTTATAAATGAACAGATTAAATGTTTACTGGTCTGCAAGCTTATTACTGCTCACATTGAAGAATATTTGAGACAGATAACTAGAATGAAAGGTGTATGCAGCTGTTCACAGTGTTCCCACTATGATAATATCATCACAATTGTGAATCGGTAGTTTAGATGTTGCCTGTTGCTAGCACATCAGAAAATCTATGTTTTTGCATGTGCACAAGTTTTCGCTTTTATCGTAGGTTCCCTAGTACCTTAGCAATATGAAGTGAATTCATTTACAGGATAATCTATCTTATTAACAAATATCTCTAGAGCCCAGAGTATTATCACATGGACTTTATCCAGACAGGTTTGGGTTTTTCATTAGCGTTTGCTCCTCTAGGCTTGAGGATCATCTATAGCAAACATCTTAAGCAAGACTTTAGAAGCTGGTAATGACTTTTATTACTTACAAACCGGCAGTAGTCCAAAAAGAATGTGGAAAAATTTCTCAGGTATTTCAATTGAACATCTCAAGATAGTGTTTTCACATTCTGAAGTCATGGATATCACTAGGCTTGGTAGAGATTTAAAAATTTCAGATTGGATATCCTCATTGTTGTAGCCGTATGAAATCATGTTAAGCTAATGGGATGAGTGATGACTAATACCATGTGAGGATAGTCACATATTGTTCTTTCATATGACTTGATAGCTGCAGGTTAGCTCGAAAAGTATCTTCTGAATGGTATTCTCTTCTCAAGTTGCTGAGAGGATATCAGCTATTACTATTACAATCGCATTAAAGCAATCCTTTAGAACTTCTAAATTACATTCATCTGTCAAGTTCCCCATGCTAGTTGTGCAATGTCAGGATATGAATGGTTTTTCTCTTCTAGTATTTAGTGTCAATGATGGAGCAATAAACCTTAGAAATTTCCAAATATCAATGATTTCCAGTCTGCTACTTCCCTGTTTAATAAATGATTGCTTATTTACACTTTTAACTATGTATTTTCACCATTATACTTGGGCTTTAGAATTTATTTGTATCAAATTGTTCTGCTAATTTGATCTAACGGTTGTCCCTATCTGCAGATGGGATCCTTTTGGGAGGCATTCTGGTCATGTATGAGTTTCATAATTTTCTGAGACCTATTCTTCTGCTTTTGTACTCTTTTTGGATACCTCAAATAATAACCAATGTTGTTCGTGATTCAAGAAAACCTTTGCATCCTCATTACATCTTAGGCATGACTGTTACTCGGCTAGCAATCCCATTATATATATTTGGCTGCCCTAACAACTTCATGCGTATTGAGCCTGACAAGAGTTGGTGTATTTGTTTGGTCGTATTTATTGGACTCCAAGCATCAATTCTTCTTTTCCAGAACTACCTTGGATCACGTTGGTTCATTCCTCGTCAGGTTGGATGCAACTCTCTTTCTTTTTGTCTTCTCTCAAAATCTTGTTCGTTTTCTTTATTCTTTTGGTAATTGATGGCAGTGACGTGCATAGCAGTCCCATTATCCTCTAAATCACACACCATCCATTTTGCTCTATCATGAAGATATGGTGATTACTCTTTTAAGTAAAATAATTATGTGGAACTAGCTAAGCAAGGAGTTGCATTATTGTGCATCTAGTCCTGAGTACTACTTGCAATAACCTGTTAATTGATTTATTTTCCCATTGGAATCTTGATATTGTAATACATAAATGGTGCTTCTCCCTCAGTACGTCTGAAGCATTAAAAATTGTCTGGACTTCCCATGTTTTTGGGCTTTGCTAGCCTGTTTCTAAGTAGTACAACTCAACAAGATTATTGAATTGGTTAATGCTTCTTCATTTAGGTTATGTTTGGTATACGGAATAGCTATTCCTTAGAATAGCCATTTCGGAATGGAATAGCCATTCCGCATACTAAACTTGTCCTTAATGGGCTTCAGTTCATGTGGAGAAGGATTGTAACTGTGTGAAACCTTTAGTACCTATTTAAATAATAATTTTGATTTTATGGTGTTCAAATTGCAACTAGATTTCTTAGCAGAGGTGTATTTATATTGCCACAGCAAATGTTACTTTTAGCTAAACTGGCCATGAGCAGTGCTTATATGGAAATCTCACTTTTGGTGTGATGGTTTGCAGATTCTTCCTGAAAAATATAGCTACTATAGACGGTTTGATCAAGTCACAAACCATGCTACAGATTGTGTCATTTGCATGACTGCCATCGATATTACACAGCGATCAAATGATTGCATGGTATTCTGATGGGATTCTTTCTTGTCATTAGTTGGCATGGTTATGTGTTCTTTCTTTAAACACTGGACTGAAATCAATTTGCAATATCTTTTACAGGTGACGCCATGCGATCATTTTTTCCATTCTGGTTGTTTACAAAGGTGGATGGACATAAAGATGGAGTGCCCAACTTGCCGGCGTCCACTACCACCAGCATAAGAGCATCTTTCCATTTTATGTCTATATCATATAGGACCAACTGACATTGCCCAACTCTCTAATTCTGGTAATCTGACTTGACATGTCATGCAACCATTGGATTTTTTGAATTTCTGAGGACTTTTTTTCTGTCACGTAGCATTTCTAATTCAATTTTCACATGTGCTTTTGCAAGTAGTGAGCATCATTAATTTTGGAAATTATTCACTGTTTCTTGCACAAACAAAGCTTTATTTCTTTTCTTTTCTAAATCTATCTTTAATTATTTCAAACTTGCATTGCTTCCTGTTGAATTCATCTTCTTTGTCCATGCAATTCCTCATTTCTTGAAGGTTATATCCACATTCTTTTCCTGGCCTTTCATCATTCCAGAATTTGTCATTGTTGATATGAACATGTTCATTGAGTTTGTCCCATGATTTGGTTGTATTCACACCTTTTCCCTTTTCTCAGGTTGGGAATAGAATTGCCTCTTTACCTTGAGTTCACCCTCAGAAGGGTGAGATACAACATAATCAATCACAAACTGTGACAGATGCTGTAGCCAATGATTCTTGTATTGTTTGTAATGTATATTGTATATTTGAGTACATTTAGCAATCTTATAGCAGGTGTAAATCCTCTTCAGTTCAATCTTTGGCTCCCACCGCATTTATTTGTCATCTGCCATTTGTTTTGATGCTGTCAATTAAAGAAATGTGTTTTGCTAGGAACTGCGTATTAGTCTATCTTCAACGTGGTGAAAGGAATGATGGAAAAGAAAATAATCTCTTAAATAGAGAGAGGGGGGTATGTGTTTGTTTTGGTTGGTGGGGGTTATATTTTAGGGAAAAATTATATTTAGGACACGTTTGGTATGCGGGGCATGACTATTCTAAGGAATAGCCTTTATTAAGAATTGAAAGAATGAAATGGATTAGCCTTAGAATAACTGTTCCGATAGCCATGAGGGAATGACTGTTCCTTCAATTTGAAAGGAATGACTATTCATCTCAAATTGACGGAATAGTCATTTCCTTAAGGCCATGAGAATGATTATTTTAAGGCTAATTTATTATACTTATTTCATCTTAATAAAGGCTATTTCAAGGAATGATCATTCTACGTGCCAAACATAACCTTAATCTCTACGTTTTTATCTTATTTAGATTTAATCATTTAGTTTCTAATTTTAAGGATATGATTCTTAAGTTTTGCTCAAGTTTAAAATAAGTCTCTCTATTACTTTACCTCAAAGTTAACAAATTGTCATATGCTATTTATTTCTCATTTTATATGCCAACGCTTATGTAAGCACTTCAATGCAATGCTGTGTTAGCATATACAAGTTCTTCATAAAATAATAATAATAATAAATCTATGATAACAAAAAAATTTTTTGGCTTAAAATTTGAGAAATAAGAGACTTCTTCTTCATCTTCTATGTTGTCCGTTCTTTTTCGTCTCTATGCGGTGTACTTTTGAAGTGGTAAAGTGAGGTGACATGTTAAAAGAAACATATGTGATACATAACAAACTTAAATTTTGACAGTAAAATAATAGAAGAACCTATTTTAAATTTGGGCAAAACTTAAGGATCGTATTTTTGAAATTGAAAACATAAGGACTAAATTTAAATAAGATAAAAACCTATGGGTTAAATATGATTTTTCCTTATATTTAAATTACTTTTTTTTTTTTCCTCTTCTCACCACTTAAGTGTTCATTCGTATTCGCGTGCTGAATTCATATTGTGTCAAGACATGGATATAAGATTGTATCGGTCGATTTTAACTCAACTCATTTAATTAAACGGATCAGAACTTTCAACCCTAACCTGTTAATTTCGTGTTGAGTTGGTATTGGGTTTGCAGATTATGTAAAAAATTGTCAGCTTTAGTGTCGTGTCAGATTCAGGTTGTTTCTAGACATTGGTATAAGATGAAATAGATCAATTTTAACTTAACCTATTTAATTAAATGGGTTAAATCCTTTAAATTTAACTTGTTAATTTTGTGTCAAGTTCGCGGTTCATGTTGAAAATTATTAGCCCTACTCATCATGCATTATGCGCCGAAGAACCTCATTTGTCTTGTCCAAATAGTGACTTTTGCTATTAGTCTAGCCTATTAGCTTTGATTGNAAAAAAAAGAAAGGAATAGAAAGGAGGACAAAGTTTTTCTTCAAATTGGGTGGGGAGAAATATTTTCTAACTTAGTCTATTAAACTTACATGTCATTAGAGCATATGATTATCACACGTCTTTTTCATAAGATTAATAGAGCACATGACATATGTTCTTAAAGCATTTTACATACATTTTTTAAAATGCAAGTGTGCATAACGTGCTCTAAAGATAAATTTTAATTTAATAGGTTGAATCGGAGGAATTTCTTTTAACCTAATTTGTTGAAAAATTTTGTTCGAGAAAAGAAAGGACAATGCTTTAAGGAAAAAAACAAAATAAATTTAAGCTCTCTTTTTCTTTTGCTTAAATTTCCTTGAGTTGATTTATCATAAGGGATAAAGCACAAGTGGATTTCTAAATCAAGGGGAAAAGATTTAGAACTCCGAAAAAATAAATGTGGTCTACACCCCAAAATCTTTGAGTTGATGGATTTGTATTTCAGGAAACATAGGCTCTTTTTTTAATAAGAGTTTTCATATCACTTCCCTATAGTTGATTAAACTAGGGTTTTGATCATTTAATAAAGTCCAACTTATTCGAGTCAGTCAAATGACTCATATTAGTTATACTTAGTTAATATGAACAAATTTTCTCCTCTCCTCCCAACACACTAGTCAAAATACTTTTTGTACTACGATAAATAGTCACTTCCATTATGGGTATAACTGTAGCTTACTATAAAAAATATTGATTCTTTATTTCTCTGTTTTTTTTTTTTTTTATTGTTCTCTTCTTTAAGAAAACAATAAAAAAATAATCTGAAAAATAATATTTAAATAAATAGAGAATTTATTAGAATGTGTATAGAAAAAATAATAGCTAAAATAAAAATTTACACTTTTTCATTAAGTATTTTTAGCTACTATTTCAGGAGATTCTCTAAGAAGGAAAACTACTAAATACAACAACCTGCTAGCTGCTACGTGCCTGAGCTGGCCGGATAGCTGTAAAAAAACAAATTTTTATTTGTATTGATCAAATATAGCAGCCATTCTGATAAGCCACTTCCAATTCTTTGAAAGTTACATTTACATGCATGGTATTTCTAGATAAGGAAGATGGATATTTCTACTAATTTACAAGCTTCAATTCACACAGTAATTACAAGGTGATTTGCTACCCCAAGTTTGGACTTTATTTTGCTTTCTCAAAGTAACTACCAATTGTGTGGTTGTCTATGTGTAATTTGGAGCAATAGAAGGTGTAGACACAGGCACTGCTGCTGCTGGCATTGCAGCAGGAGCAAAAGCAGGTACAGCGCCGCGGCCACCGACACAGCAGAAGCAGTCGATAGGACGCTCAAGCACAGCATTGCATTCCTTTTTGCTCCTCTGAAACGGTTTATCCGGCAAACAATTTCGACGATCATCAAACTTAAACCCTCGTCTTGCTGTCAAATTCTGGCATATTCCCTCCTCCTCACAGAAAAAGTTATAAGAGAATGTGAAATTTGCCAAGTTTGGCAAAAGACACACCCCATCCGATACAATCCCACTAAGCATATTATGGCCAAGATTTAGTTGCTCCAAGTGACCTAAACCGGCTAAACTATAGGGTATAGGACCAACTATATTGTTAGAGCTCAGATCCAACACCCTCAATTTGTAGAGAAATCCCAGCTCTTGTGGCAAACACCCTGTCAAACTGTTGTTGATTAATACCAGTTCTTCTAAAGTATTCGCGAACTGGGATATATTTGATGGAAGGCAGCCTCCAAAATTGTTGTTAGCAAACACCACCACGGAGGCCGTGCTAAATCCTATATTTGTCGGAATCATTTGACTGAAGCGGTTGTTGTTAACGAATATCGCATCGAGTTTTTTGCTGAAAAGTTCAGGAGGCAATGGCCCTTCGAATTCATTGTAGCGGATATCAAGATATTTTAGAGTGGGAAGGGAGAGCACAACCGTAGGGAAAGGGCCTACAAATCTGTTGTTACTTAGATCAAGCTCATAGAGAAGTGAAAGGTTGGCTAGAGTTTCAGGAATGATGCCACAGAAGCGGTTGCTGTTTAGATGGATAAGTGCAAGGTCAGTAAGGAGGCCTATTTCCTCAGGGATGAACCCGGCTATGTCGGCAGCGTTGAGGTCAATGCCAGCAACAACAATGATTCTGGGGTCATCAAGAGCTTTTGTACAGAACACACCTGAGTAGTCGCATACAGAAGGACCAACCCAGTTGGCGGTGACGTTTTTTGGGTCGGAGTAGATTGCGCATTTCCACGCCTGGAGGGCGATATAGGCTTGGTGGAGTCTCGAGTTTGACGCGGGGGAGTGGCTGCGGTGGCGGTGGTGATGAGCGGCAAAGCTGCCGTGTTTTGCTGCCACTGCCAGATTGTTTAATGAGAAAGATATGTGCAGGAGTAAAAGGACTATGGCACGGGTGGAGAAGGAAGAAACCATAGATGAAGAAGCCATTGCTTTGTGGGTTTGTGGCAGTAAGCTTGTTTGTTGTTAAGTAAGGAGCTCTTTCCCTT
This sequence comes from Betula pendula, assembly GCA_900184695.1. NCBI lineage: Eukaryota > Viridiplantae > Streptophyta > Magnoliopsida > Fagales > Betulaceae > Betula > Betula pendula. Next base: position 43,402 of record FXXK01000502.1, on the reverse strand, counting down.
TCAACTGAAATGCTCATGTCTTCTGCATAATCATGGAAAAGTTGTTTAATTTTTCTTCAAAAACGACGACCCATTACAGCGACAGTTAACCGCTACGAAGGCCCAGAACAAATCTAAACTGCCTTATATAGAACTGTTGTTGGTTAAGATTAGTCTAGAGATGAGTTTCAGACAAACGCTTTTGTTGGAGGTTGGCCTAGAAGGTTGAAGGGGGGGGGGGGAGGGGGGAGGACGATGCGCATGATAAGGACCTACCTCCTTCCATGTAGTTTTCTTAGTTGTTTGAAGTGGAACTGGAGAAAGACAGCTTCAGCAGACCCACAGAAATGAAGGGTTTTCTTGGAATTGAAGGGATTGACTCAAATTACATGGGATTAGCTTCAAATGTTCATATTTGAAAGGCACACCTTCCACTGCCTTGAAAATTCTGTGTGTTGACACATACATGAAATGATTAAATATCATCCCACATTAGCCTCAAATCTTGAAATTCTGAATAATAATTATATTGCATAACAATGTAGGTGTTGGAAGATACTACCAACTTTTGTAATTAGTTGTGATTTCTCCCTTTTATTGAGAAAGTGGTTTTGGAGTATAATCCATTATGAACAAAGGTGAGTCACTTGAGAGAGAGAGAGAGAGAGAGAGAGAGAGAGAGTGGAAAGAAAATAGATTGGGACATATAGGTATTACTTACGGATAAATTTTTTCTTTTAAACTAGATTGAAGAAATTTCTTTCAATTTAGACTATTAAACTGATATGTGTCCAAAATGCATGTAAGAATTTTACATATATTTTAATAAAGTATTTGCTAATGCATGTAAGAATCACATGCATTTTGAAGATATCTCAATTTAATAACAGTATTGACAAAAAAAAAAAAAAAAACCTCCAATTTAATTTAGAGGAAAAACTTTATACTTAACTTATTATCGTTAAAGCCACAAGGTAGTCTTAGTGATATATTTTCGAGATTTGAAATTTTGATGAAGGTTTTTTTTTATTTTTTTTGGATAAAAAAACCGCTATTGAGCCAGAGCAAGGGACTAGTGAGAACAAGCATAATTCCTTAACATTGAGCCCTCGAAAGCACCATGCTTAGGACGGAAAGTCGGAAACCATTAAAGCACTGTCCAGCGGTTTTGCATGGCTGGAATATTAATTAATTATTATTATTATTTTTTATGTATTTTAATTTTCAAGATAAATAATAATATAATATGATATTATAGTAAATATCCTAAATTTGAACTCTGTAAATGTTAGAATATTAATTAAATTATTATGAATATGTTTTGTTTTGATGTTAAAGATTTTTTTTACAATTCGAAGTGTCTCACATGACTTTAGTACTTTACAATCTTAACTATGTATATACAAGCTCTTGAACACCCTTTTCTTTACAAGGTTTAATTCTACCCAAAGTTTATATTATTTGGTATTAGAACTACCACCACGTTAAGTATGAGGTTAAATAGATTGCGGTTCTATGATTGAGTTATGGAGATGGGCAACGTATAAGGTTAGATTAAAATGTCTTGGTACTATGTATGGGCAGAGTTGATCATTGAATACTATAGATAAGCGGAGCTGAAAAAAAGAAAGGCTACCATGGGGTTTTTCTTGAAAATATTTTTGCATTTTCCAATGTTTGGTGCTAAAAATAAATAAATAAATAATTATTTGTCCATAAACTGCGCATATCTTTGAGAATATTTTTGCATAATAAATCACATGCCTCTCCTCCCCCCTAATTTTAGCACCAAAGTGCGCTCTTTTTTTTTCACAAAAATTCACTGGGAACATCTCCAAAAGCAGATGGTATATATATACGAGTCTTTAAACAAATTAGCAAAATACCAAGTCTACGTCCATAAACATTTATACATAAAAAATCAATCTATCCAGTCAATAAATTGATCTTCTAGTTTCTTTGTTTATCTTATAGTATAAAAATGATTAATTATATAAGATTATGTAAAAATATTGATGATTTTTAGTAAGAACCAAACAAAGGAAAATATTTTCATGATTACTTTAATACGAGAAAATTAGTAGTTTTCGTAGAATTTATTTACAATAAAAAATAGTTTATGTTAGAAAAAGATTGTATCGAAACAAATGCAGCCTAAATTCATTACTTTTTTAACAACTAAAACTTTTAAAATAAATGATAATTTAACATGCATAATGTCCATCGTCTATCTCCCCTTTCCCCCTCTTCCCGCATTGAATATAAAAAATAATAAAATGTCGATTGTCTAAGGACCTTTGTGCGACCCAATAAAACCACTACACCCACGACTTATGTTAAGAAATAATTTTATTTAGTAGACTCATGAATAACTGTCATACAACTGAGATAATATGAGTTACGTGACAGTAAAAATTAGCTTCTTATATATATATGTGTGTGTGTGTGTGGTGATTTAAAGACTAATTTTTACTGCTACATCATCCATTATACATGAATGTACTAAATAACATTACTTTTTTGTGAAGGCACTTGACTGCCACATTTAAGCATTAAAGGCAGCATGACATTCGACCCATTAAAATCATGATCAAAATTTCTTACTATTTCAAAGAAAGTGTAAATTTTCAAATTACGTAAGTTAGACAATTTCTTTACATTAAAACGCTTGAAAAATGCTACCTATTAAAAATGTGGCAGGTTACAATTGAGAATTGAATATAGTTTCATCAATTCTTACTCTCTAGTTCAGCCACGCCTTGCTGAGCTTCCTCTCCCCTGTTTCCTTCTTCTTCGTAACCCCCATCCCCTTCCCATTTTGTTCCTTCACCATACGAGACCGAGAGAAGATTTGTGATTTGTTGATTTCATCCGGCAATGGCAATTTGAGGATTTGCAAATTTTGTCATATTTTGCGATTGACGTTTTTTTTTTTTTTTTTGGCATTTTGGAATTGCAATTTGTGTTTTCTCCAACCACTGTGAGTGTGAAATAGTCCGATATGAATATTGTGACGGTGGAAGGCTCTGGTGATGCTGGGTTTGTGTAAATGAGAGCAACACACCGGATGTGGTTCATTATTATGGCCATGGCTCTTCAATTTTGTGGGATTCCAGTAAATAGCACCATTCTTCAAGCCATCTTCGGCCTCGCTCTTCTTTATGTCACTAGCCGGCTTTTGAAGCCTTTTTTGGGGGGTTTGAAATGAGTTCGGTTTAATTGAAATTTTAGATGGCGAGAGAGCTTTTGTTTTGTTCGTAGAGCAATTGGGCCCGTTGGGGTGAATTTAGGTGTGTTATGCGTAATTTGGTGGTTTTGTTGGAAATGAGGTTTTAACCAAAATAATAATAATATATTAAAAAATATTATTTAAATAAAATAGATAATGAGTTTAGATAACCTAAGTTGACTTTTAATTAGCCATTTTGCATAAAAATTTGGATAATCCAATGCAACTGCTCTTACCGCTCAGCTCTACTATCTCTTTTCTTTTCTTTTTCCTTTTTTTTTTTGTTTTTAACTAAAATTTTGGAATTATCTCAAAAACTTAAAATGTTAAAAAAAAAAAAAAAATTAATTAATATTTTAACATTTCCTATGCTCAAACTCTTTCAAAATAAGTTAGGCCAAACATTTAAAATTTTTAATTAAAATAAGGGTTAAACTCTTTCTAAGGAAATGAGGTCCATCATATAAAATAAACTATCATAGTATTGTCCACAGCATAGAAATAGGCAGAAGAGAAAATAAAGATCATTGCAATATCTAGAAAGCATTCAATACAATGCCAACAAACATGGATATGGGCATAATAAGAATTTAATTATTCTCACCAAAATGAGAGACAAAAAACTACACCTTAAAGAAAGAAAGCAAACATTCAAAATTCAAGTAATGTCTTCTTAACTATAATTTCTAATTATATCAAATCCCTAAATATTGTTCTTCCAAAATTTTATTCAGCTCTTGAAGAGAAGGAACGCAATCATATCATCATCACCTTTCATTGTCGTCATCATCACCAATTAACCACCACCGCCGGATCCATATTTCTTGCCCAACATAATAACCTGCAACTTGTCATAACCAGCAAGCACACCGGCACCTGCAACAGCACGCAAAATGTTTGCACCAGCACCCTTGTAGAGTGATTTAGGACCCTCATTCTTGACAATCTGCCTAAATGCATCCAAAGAGCTCTTATATTTCACGGCTTCTCCAGAGGTCATCATCATCCTTCTACGTACTGTATCCGACGGGTAAGAAGCCAATCCAGCACCTATGGTGATTGCCCATCCAAGGCAAGAAACTGGCAAGAAAACTATCCTGTAAACACCAAACATGGGCAGTGAACATCAAACATACCAACAATTCATAAACATCATTTTAAATACACGAAAGAGATGCATGAACCCAAAGTTCGACGCGCAGATTAGGTCAATTGCAGTCAGGCGGTACCAATCCCATGTGTGCCTCTCTTTTCATGAAGAGAGAAGACAAGATGTGATGTGTATCATGAACCCAACAAACACAAGAACCAGAGTGCAATTTCAAAAGTTTCACATACCTGCAAGTCACCAACAAGAACCACAGGTTTCAGAGAATCATACATTCCAAAATATAGCCCACGGTAAACTATAATTCCAACACATGAGATGTTGAATCCACGGTAAAGCCCAGCAACACCATCAGATTTGATAGTTTTCTTGTAAACATCAATCAAACCATTAAACTGCCTCTCACCACCCTTTTTCGCAGCCTTTGCATCATTGGCCAAACGTGTTCGGGCATAGTCCAGTGAGTAGACAAATAGAAGAGATGAAGCACCAGCAGCACTACCCGACGCCAAGTTACCAGCAAACCACTTCCAGTATCCATCTTTGTCTTTTTTGAAGTTGAAGAGCCTCTTGAAGTAGTCCTTGAAAGCAAAGTTCAAGGCCTGGTGCACACGCAGTTTAAAGATATCAGCATTACCGATGAAGAGCATGAAAGCAAAACAAAAGAGAAATAGTAAAAGCTGCGCTCTACACTGCACTCAAAAATTATACAACAAAAACATTTCCACAAAACAGATACCCAAAGAAAGATGAAGAAATGGTAGAATAAGAGGCCAACAACTAGAGAAATGAAATTGACCTGGGTGGGGAAGTATCTGATGACATTAGCAGTGTTTCCTCTCCAAAGAGCAATGATGCCTTCTTCCTTAATAGTGCGGCCAAAGCAGTCACTAATTCCCTTGTATGGTTCACTTAATCGACCAGCCTTGATCATCTCATCTTGATTTTGAATTAATAGTTTAACACGTTCAATTGGAGCTGCTGCTGTCTTGGAAACAGCAGCAGAAACTCCTCCCATGAGAAAATCTATAAAAAACCCTTTGGCACCTTTCTCTGAAGGAGCTTGTACAAACACGTTAGACAAAGGTGAGACATGTGCCAGGCCAGCACCGCCCTGGCATGCCAGCTGCAGAGCACTCTGCAAACCACCATTTACATACGCATCACCACTCACACCATAACTCCTGGCATGCAAGTTGGGGGAAAGCCGAGAAACGAGGTAGGACTGCCCCTGTATCTTCTGAAATATTGACGGATGCTGTGATCCATCCACCATGTT